>LPNX010226543.1:36077-87862 GCA_001517045.1 Pseudotsuga menziesii
TAAGCTTATAAAAGACACAACTACTATCTCCCCAGCTGGGATATAAAGGACCTCCTTCTGTCAAGGCACAAAGATTGCAATCTGATGAGCTGGCACTGTTTACTGGAATGCTGTTATTTTCTACTTTGTTCTTTGTTTTTTTCTGTAATGAATATGAACTCGCAGTGTTTACTGAAATGTTGTTATTTTCTACTTTAATATTTGTTACTTTCTGCAATGACTGGCGGTGTTTACTGGAATGTTGTTATTTTCTAGGTTGCTCTTTGTTTCTATCTGCAATGAATAAGATTATATAAAAAATAATGAACTTGTGGTTGATCTTTTTTATTTTTTTATGAGGAAAAGAGGCTATTCTCTAAGCTTGTCAAAAAGTTATGATAGTTTCCTATTGATAAATATTTCTTAACCTTGTGCAGAATGCTCATGCACCAATTGTTCTACAAATAGCCACAGATATTGAAAACAAGCATAACACAAAGGTTGCTAAGCTAGCAATAGAATTAAGCGAGNAAAGTGTTCCTCGCTGCTTGTGGTTTAGTCCAAGAATCCAATTTGACGTGAAAGGCACCTTGAATTCATAATTAGTTAAACCTATCATTTATTCTATTCGTGACATGGAAAGAAATTTTATTTTAATTGTCTTAGAAAATGTTAGAAACTAACATGATGTTGCATGTGGCAACTCTAAGTAATTTGCAATGGTTTGGTTTGTTAGAACTTAGAAATATAGTTGCCATGGTTTAAAATCGATGTACTGTTTTTAAGCTACTAAGTGTTTATAGACGCGTGCATTAAAGGTTCTCGATAATGCGGGATTTCTGTCATTCGAATGGTTTGCAACTGATGCTCTTATTCATGTAACTAGAACTAGTGGATTATCTTGGATTTTTATTGGTAGAAACATCGTGTATTGTGTATTAATGGTTTTTATAGTATTTATTTGAGTAGTTTGGAGGAATGATTGGACCCAGAATGATTGTTACATTTTGGATTGATTTTCAAAATTTGTAAGTGATATGTTTGCTTTTTTTTAGCCTCATTTCTATATTCATTTTATATAAATCTTATCTTGTTATGTTTAAATCTTTTTTATTAAGATTTAAATAAGCTTTGGTTAAATAAATATACAACAAATTCATTTTAATTATAATTTATTTTTATAAATGTATTTTAATAATAATAATAAAATTAGGTAAAAAAATTAGAACCACTGGCTGTTGGCTACCAACCGATCGCCATCCTCTTCTCATGGACTAATAATAAGATAATACGACAAATAAATTAATAACTTGTATTTCACACTTTGCCCAAACACAATTATATAGATGTAGATAGGTTTCATGTAGGGTTCCATTAACATTCTGCGAAGCCACTTCGCCAAAAGAATGTAGATAGAGATCCAATTACATGGAGACTTCCATGAACATTCATGCATGTACCAGAAATCGCTATTAATCAAATAGATATAGATTCATAACCACAATTTCCTCTCACTTCATATCGATTGATTTTCTGGGATATTGCTCGGCTCCTTCTACCAAAGATACCCCTTTTACATTATATAAATAAAGAAATTCTGGCTCTCAACTTTAACACCATTGCAAAGAAGTAAATCAAATCAAGCAACAGCAGCTAATCAAATGGAAGCAGAGTCGTCTACCCCGCTGTAAGGATGAGCTTGGGAATTATTTTATTTTTGCAAGATGATATCATGTTTGTTTTCAATCCAGTTGGATAAATGCTTCCATGTCAAACATGAAATTATTTTGTGTCTATTTTGAATGGATTGGCAGTGGCAGGTGAGGAATTGAACTTTAGGAATTTTCTAAGAGGGTGAAGATTGCATTTTTTATTTTGGTTATTTAATGTGGTTCGCCAGGGGCAGATTTGAATTGTTGTAGTGGGTAACATAGAGTTTTTTTTGGCGGGTGGAATCGGATTTTCGGGTAATTTTTTCTTTAAGTTTGGTGTTTATTTCATTGGCTTTGATTCAAGCTGTTGGTGCGTACCTCACCATCTATATAACATCGGTGCTTGTTAAGCATGGAATGCTTCACCTATTCATAATTTAGTTTCGTAAGCATTTGTGTTGTAAAAAGTAATTACTCGCAGATCCATACCTGATTCTTAGTCGACTCGATCTGTGCCAGTCAAGATCTTGTCGGTCAGTCTAACAAGAGGGAAGAGTCCATGATTCGGCAACGTAAATCAGCCGAACTTATTTCTGAAGCTAAGTTCTTAGGTAGATAGTTATTACAGTCTTTAATGGTGAGTCAATCGACCCATGTAGAAGCAATCTTCACGTTGCCTATAAATAGAAGAAGCAAATAGTTTATGGTTGAATGTGTTTGGCCGCACAATATTTCCAGATTTACTTGTGTAAATGTCTTTTACCATTACAGTTGAGTGAAAGAACAAGAACCCATAAATTTCTCACTGGGTGAAAGTTCCACTGTTTTACTACATATTGGTCGACTCAAGTCTTCCTATATATTTGAGCATATGTTTTATAAGTTATTTGGATTTGTTAATATGTCTATTTTACTCTATCTTACTCACAGGTGGAAAGCATTTGTAATTTCTTAAGTCTCTTAGACTAAGAAAAATACTCTGTAGATTTTGACCAAAGTGAGACGACTTGAAAGGTCGGTCGAGGTAAAATCAGTCGGTAGAACGGACAAGTTGAAGTAAATCAGTCAGGTCTAAAGGCCAACCAAAGTTGATAGACTTTTCTAGTCAGGAGATAGACAAATTTCACCCGACAAGTGAAAAAGAAAAGAGGTTGGTATGAAAAAGTGAAAATTAAACTTTAATATTAACTGAGGGGTAAACTCAAGTTTAGTCGGCTTGGTTTTGGCTAACAATTTGGAAGGTTTGTAGGACTAATGTCCTTCGGACGTAGATTCTATATGTTGGAGGATATTAAAAATTATTTCATCGGGTTTTTTTTTAGTGTAGCAAGCTCTATATATTTGTTGTTTGTTTCTAAAATGGTAAAATGATTAAAATTGTTTTGTAATTTAAATGTGGTTGTGGTTGATAATGGTTTGGTCCGTAATAAGTAATGTGAACTTGATACCAGTAATGGATGGCTGGTAGATTCATTAAGGTGACCTCTTAGAGGTTAATATACAGAAATGTTGTTGCAGGTACATTAATAGCAGATCCATAAGGTGGTCTTTGATGCTAATTTACAGAAATGTTGTTGTAGGTTCACTGTTGGACAAGAGATTGCAACTTTCCTCGTTTCATGCAGAATACTGTCCAAGGCTTGGGAAGTGTTACGTCTTGCAAACAACTCAGGGAGTTATAGTGTGACTGAGTATGGAGACGTTGCATATGTCGCATTTCCTTCATTTCATAAAATAGAAGTTTTTATCGTCACAGAGAGCAAATATGGAGAGGGCAATATACAAACTGACTATAAGGTCTTCTCTGGTTTCCTCAAGTGTAATGATGATCTACCAGCCCTCGTTCATCTGGGAGCTCTTAAGTTGTTCCTGGAGAACACATATTTTCAAGCATAGGTAAATTAATTCATCTTTCAGTAGCGGGTGACACGAGACTTTTGAAAAAAAGGAAAAATAATATTGTTTTGATATTTCCCATGATCAAACAGATGCAGATTTATACAAACTCAAAACAAAGGAAACTCAAACCCATTATATTTGTGGGTCATTCCTTAGGAGGGGCAGTTGCAGCTTTTGTTGGAAAAAGTAATTACTCGCAGATCCGTACCTGACTCTCAACCAACTCTGTCAGAGTCTGTACCAGTCAAGATCTTGTCGGTTAGTCTGACAAGAAACTAGTCAAATTTATTTCTGAAGTTAAGTTGTTAGGTAGATAGTTATTACAGTTTTTAATGGTGAGTCAGTCGAAATTTTCAAGTTGCCTATAAATATAAGAAGCAAATTGTAAATTAGGTTAGAGACACAAGAATTACAGACACAATAGAGAGACAGAGGAACTCAGGGTGAGAAAGAGAAGTTGAAGCTCAAGTTTGTGTGTAAGTGATTCAGTCGAAGAGTAAAAGAACAAGTCTGGACCGAAAAGTTTGGACTGACAAGTTTGTAATACTTTGTTATTTCCACATAAGTTATATATATGAAATAGTTTATGGTTGAATGTGTTTATTTGGCCGCACAATATTTCCATATTTACTTGTGTAAATGTCTTTTACCAATACAGTTGAGTGAAAGAACAAGAACCCATAAATTTCTCACCGGGCACATTGGTCGACTCAAGTCTTCCTACATATTTGTGCATATGTTTTATAAGTTATTTGGATTTGTTAATGTATCTATTTTACTTCATCTTACTTACAGGTGAAAAGTATTTGTAATTTCTTAATTCTTTTAGACTAAGAAAAATACTCTGTAGATTTCGACCAAAGTGAACCGACAAGGTCAGTTGAGTGAACTGAATTGAGAGGTCAAAGAGATCAGCCGACTTGAGTGGTCGAAGAAGTGAGCCAACTTAGAGGTCGAAGTCAGCCGACTTTGAAGTGACAAGTAAGTCGAAGTAAATCACTCGGGTCTAAAAGCCGACCAAAGTTGATAGACTTGTCTAGTCGGGAGATAGACAAGTTTCACCGGACAAGTGAAAAAGAAAAAGAGGTCGACATGAAAAGTGAAAGTTAATTTTAATATTAACTGAGCAGTAAAATCAAGTTTAGTCGCTTGGTTTTGGCTAACTGGTATCAGAGCAAGGTTTATATTAGTGCAAGGTTTATATCAGCCCAAGATTTAGGAAAGAAATCTTGTCTTAAAAGGTGGAAATTTAATTTTCTAAGTTAATTAAAAAATTAAAATGGCTTCCACTTCTGGTTCATTGCAAACTCCAATTTTTACAAGAAAGAATTATGAATATTGGTCTTTAACTATGAAAGCTTTGTTCAGAGGTCAAGATGTCTAGGAGATATTCCAACATGGTTATGCAGAACCAGCAGACATGACTGCATATAACAATCTCACACATACTAAGAAAAATGTGTTGAGGGAACAAAGGAAGAAAGATGGAAAATCTATGTTCTACATACATCAAGCTATGCATGAAAGCATACTCCCAAGAGTAGTAGTAAAATATAATGCTAAGCAGGTATGGGATACATTAGAGACTGCCTATCAAAGTTTGGATAAGGTAAGGACATCCAAGCTGCAGATTCTAAGAAGAGATTTAGAATCTCTGTCCATGAAATATTCAGAGAATGTAGACTCATTCTACACCAGAGTTGTTGGGTTGATAAAACAACTGAAATCTCATGGAGAAGCCATAGAAGACCGAATGGTTGTTGAAAAAATTCGTAGAAGTCTTCCCCCAAGATTTGAAAACTTGGTTGTGACCTTAGAAGAACACACAGACATAACGACATTTACCATTGATGAGTTGCAAGCTTCACTCATCAATCATGAACACAGACTCAGCAGAACACAAACATCATTGGAGGGTGCATTTGCAGCATAGTCATCCATAAGCTGTGGTAGAGGCAGGGGGAGAAACAACTTCAGAGGCAGAGGAAGAAGTTCTTCAAGAGGAGGACGAGGCAAAAGTCCTGCAAATGTCGGTGGTAGAGGAGATAATCAGAACCCAAGTCAGCCAAGTGGCCAGAGGTTTGATAAATAAAAAATACAATGTCATTACTGTAAGAAATTTGGTCATTATGAATATGAATGCAGGAAGAAGCAATATGACCAAGGAAGGCAAAGCTCAAATCAGTCGACCAACACCAACACTTCAACAAGTGCAATGTTAATGGCATCGGCATCTCCAGTCGAATGCAATGTTGTTCAAGAAATCCACATGACATATGGTACTTGGATTCAGGCTGCAGCAACCGCATGACTGGTAGTTTAAATTTGTTTTTCAGTCTAGATAATTCAGTTAAAACTGATGTTACACTTGGAAACAATGTCCAAGTTACTGTCTTAGGAAAAGGCACCGTTAATATTCTAACCAAATAGGGAAAGAGTAAGTATATCCCTGATGTCTATCATGTCGAAGGTCTAAAACATAATTTGTTAAGTATTGGACAGTTGATACAAAAAGGCTACAGAGTCTACATGGAAGATGATCACTGTGTGATCAAAGACAAGCGTCCAAGTGACCAACTGATAGAAAAAGTGCCAATGACAAGTAACCGCTTGTTTCCATTGAGGATAGTTCCCGACATGAAAGGGAAGACAAACTCAGGAGCTACATTCAAGGCAGAAAGTGAAGAAACAGTCGAGCTCCTCGACAAGAAAGAAAATTGCAGCGCTAATTTGCAAGCTGCATTTCAGACAGAAGTTCAGGATGAATCCTAGTTGTGGCATTTCAGATTTGGACATCTGAATTTTAGTGGGCTGAAGCTACTGCACACAAAGAATATGGTGAAAGGATTGCCATTGATCGACAGAACAGAGAGGGTTTATGAAGGCTGCATTTTTGGCAAGCAGCACAGAGAGACTTTTCCAGACAGAAAGTCCTATAGAGCACGCACACCACTTGAAATTGTGCACTCTAATATTTGTGGTCCAATGCAGACATCATCTATTGTTGGCTGCAAATATTTTCTAACTTTTATTGATGACTACTCAAGAAAAACATGGGTATATTTTTTGAAATATAAATCTGATGCATTTAGTTATTTTCAGCAGTTCAAGGCACTCGTGGAGAACCAGAGTGGTAACCTCATCAAGATCTTAAGGACCAACAGAGGAGGTGAATATGTTTCAAATGAATTTCTAAATTTTTGTAAGACCCATGGTATACAAAAATAATTCACTGCATGGTATACACCTCAGCAGAATGGTATTACTGAAAGAAAGAACAGAACCATCATGGAGATGGCACACAGCATGTTTGCAGCCAAGAATTTGCCAAATGAATATTGGGGTGAAGTAGTCGCAACTGCTGTATACATTATGAACCGATGTCTGACAAAGAGTGTGAAGAACAAAGTTCCCCAAGAAGCATGGACAAGTATGAATCATAGTGTTTCACATTTAAAATTTTTTGGTTGTGTTGCATATGCTCATGTTCCAGATGAGCTGAGAAGGAAGCTAGACAAGAAGGGACAGAAATGTATTTTTGTCAGCTATTCCGAAGACACAAAAGCATACAAGTTGTATGATCCTGTCGCAAGGAAAGTGATAATCAGTCGAGATGTTCAATTTGTCTAGAATGAATCATGGGATGGGACCGTTGACATAAATGTCAAGATTGTGTCGAATGTCGACAATGATGATATGGAAGAGGAAGTGGTTCAAATACCACATGTAACTCAACCGGTCACAGCACCTTCGACCCCCATGACACCAAGACATGGTTCAGCACAAGGACCATCGACACAAGTAGCAGCTCAAGCTACACCGACAAGTACACCAAGAGGACAGCAGTCTCCATCAAGCATTTCGTCGAGGTCGACATCGACAGAACCGGTGAAGACAAGAATTCTACGGGAGATATATGAAGCTGGTACACCAAATTCATTCTCTCTCTTTGCATTATTTTTTTCTATATATGATCCACTAACATTTGAAGAAGCCATTGAAGAAGAAGTATGGGCACAAGCCATGGATGAAGAAATAGAATGCATTGAGAAAAATCAGACATGGGAACTGGTTGACGTACCAAAAGACAAAGATGTAATCAGCATCAAATGTATTTATAAGACAAAGCAAGATGTTGATGGGAATGTGCAAAAGCACAAAGCAAGAATGGTAGCAAGAGGGTTCACACAACAACCCAACATTGAATTCAATGAAACGTTTGCACCTGTTGCACACATGGATACAGTCAAAATAGTTTTGGCCATTGCTGCACAAAACAAATGGATGTCAAGTCGGAATTCTTAAATGGCTATCTACAAGAGGAAGTATATGTGGAACAGCCACAAGGGTATGAAGTTCTAGTTCAAGAGCATAAAGTGTATAGGATGAAAAAGGCACTCTATGGTTTGAAGCAAGCTCCTAGAGCTTGGTACAGTCGGATTGATTCCTATCTCACTGAAAATGGATTTCATAGAAGTGAAAGTGAACCAAATTTGTACACCAAAGTTGATGAGCAATGTAAGATGTTAATTGTCTGCATGTATGTAGATGATTTAATATTTACTGGTGATTTCGGCATAGCAGATTTTAATTCAGTCATGGAAAGTGAATTTGAAATGACTGATCTGGGGCTTATGAAGTTTTTTCTGGGCATTGAAGATCAGCAATCTGAAAGTGGTATTTTTATATCACAGTCTAAGTATGCAAGTGAAGTTTTAAAAAGGTTTAACATGTATAAATTGCAAGACAGCCCCAACACCAGTAATAATAGGTTTAAAATTGAGCAAGGATGATGAAGGATCCCCTGTAGATCCTACATTGTTCAAAATGCTTGTTGGCAGCCTTATGTATTTGACAGCGACAAGACCAGACATTATGTATGGAGTAAGTCTGATCTCAAGGTTCATGGAGTCACCAAAAGATTCACATTGGCCAGTAGGTAAAAGAATTTTGAGGTATGTAAGTGGCACAAAAGACCTTGGCATTATGTATTCAACCTCAGAAAATTTTAAACTCATTGGTTACACTAACAATGACAATGGAGGCAGCATAGATGACAGGAAAATCACATCTGGGTACACATTTGATTTTGGTACAAGTGTTGTTTCATGGGCTTCAATGAAACAACCCATAGTAACTCTATCTTCAGCTGAAGCAGAGTATGTTGCAGCAACAAGTGCTGCATGTCAAGCCGTCTGGATGAGGAGAGTGTTAAAAGACTTGTCACAAAACCATCAAGAATTGACAACAATCTTCTGCGACAACAATTCATCCATAGCATTATCAAAGAATCATGTGTTTCACAAGAGAACCAAGCACATTGACACAAGGTTTCATTTCATAAGAGAGTTGGTGAACAACAAGGAAATTTGTTTAGAATTTTGCAGGTCTGAAGATCAATTTCCAGGCATCTTCACAAAGCCATTGGCAAAGGACACATTCCAGTATCTGCGTAGTTATCTTGGAATGACAAGTTCTCCACAATGAACTCTATCATAAACAGAGCATGTCTAAGCTCTGAAACATTTCGTAAATTTTGTTTTAAAAAACCCCATATACTCATAATTAAGGGGGAGTGTTGGAAAAAGTAATTACTAGCAGATCCGTACCTGACTCTCAGCCGACTTTGTCAAAGTCCATACCAGTCAAGATCTTGTCGGTCAGTCTGACAAGAGGAAAGAGTCCAGAAATCGGCAATGTAAACCAGTCGAATTTATTTATGAGGCTAAGTTGTTAGGTAGATAATTATTACAGTCTTTAATGGTGAGCCAGTTGACCCATGTAGAAGCAATCTTCAGGTTGCCTATAAATAGAAGAAACAAATTGTAAATTAGGTTAGAGACACAATAGACACAATAGAGAGACAGAGAAACTCAGGGTGAGAAAAGAGAAGTCGAAGCTCAAGCTTCTATGTAAGTGATTCAGTCAAAGAGCCGAAGCTCTGTAAAAGGATTAGTGGTAAGTCAAAGTAAATCAGTTGGGTCTAAAAGCCAACCAAAGTTGATAGACTTTTCCAGTCGAGAAATAGACAAGTTTCACCCGACAAGTGAAAAATAAAAACAGGTCGGCGTGAAAAGTGAAAGTTAATTTTAATATTAACTGATTGGTAAACTGAAGTTTAGTCGGCTTGGTTTAGTGGTAAACTCAAGTTTGGGCATATGTTTTATAAGTTATTTGGATTTCTTAATGTGTCTATTTTACTTCATCTTACTCACAGGTGAAAAGTATTTGTAATTTCTTAAGTCTTTTAGACCAAGAAAAATACTCTGTAGATTTCGACCAAAGCGAACTGACAAGGTCGGTTGAGTGAGCCGACTTGAGAGGTCAAAGAGGTCAGCGGACTTGAGAAGTCGAAGAGGTCAGCCAACTTGAGTGGTCGAAGAAGTGAGTCGACTTAGAGGTCGAAGTCAGCGGACTTCGAAGTGACAAGTAAGTCGAAGTAAATTAGTCGGCTCTAAAAGCCGACCAAATTTGATAGACTTGTCTAGTCGGGAGATAGACAAGTTTCACCCGACAAGTGAAAAAGAAAAAGAGGTCGGCGTGAAAAGTGAAAGTTAATTTTAATATTAACTGAGTGGTAAACTCAAGTTTAGTGGGCTTGGTTTTGGCTAATAGCTTTGGCCACACTATGAGTACTGGAAAAGAGGCTGAGGCAAAGCTCTCCCTTTTGTATAACATTTGGATCTCCTTTAGTGGGGCATGTAGGACTTTTGGAAGCAGTTGGCCTTGAAAATTGGACAAGCAACTTTTGTCACGTGGTTTCCAAGCATGATATTGTTCCTAGAATGCTCCTTGCACCATTTGAGTCAATCGTTGAGAGATTAAGAGCTATTTTGCCTTATTGGCAAGACATAAGGGCTCATGACAATGAAATTGTAGCTGACTCTTTTATTCAAGATGCTTGTAGAACTCTTCATAATAATGTCATGCAGTATACTTGTACTATAGCAAACTGGGGGCTTGACTCTCCAAGGGAGTTAGATGGGGAAATCACGAGAAGCCCATACAGACCTTTTGGTACTTACATGTTTTGTTCAGTCCAGGACATAGCTTGTATTGATAATTCTGATGCGGTTTTGAAAATTCTTCATTTGTCAATGCAAAGCACTGAAAAAGCTCATGATAATATTGTACAGGCCTTTTTTCAAGAGCATATATGTTATGGTTCTGTTTTGAGACATGCCATAGAAAAGTCTATAAGTGGAAGAAAAAGTGCAACTTCTGATACAGAATCCTCTTACAAGATGGGAATTTCATTGCAGCTTGAAGCTATTGGTGTTGGAGGTCAGGTAAAACCCAATTCTTCTCATTTCCTTTTTTTCTATTAAAAATTGGAAGAATAGAAAAAAAATTGGTTTCTCATTTTCCTTTTTCTATTAAAAATTGGTAGAATAGAAAATAAAAATGTACATACCATATGTGTTGTGTAATTAGTTTTTATATAAGTAAAATATCTTGAAGCATTATGGACATATTTGGTGTAATTAGTTTTTATATAAGTAAAATATCTTGAAGCATTATGGACATATTTGTTGTATAATTAGTTTTTATATAAGTAAAATATCTTGAAGCATTATGGACTATTCTATATGGTGAGGAATGAAAACATTTAAGCCTTTGAGGTAACTTGCATCTCTAATAATGTATAATTAAGAGTGTCTAGAATTTTGTCTATCCATAAGAACATTAAGCTTATAAAAGACACAGCGACTGTCTCATCACCTGGGATATAAAGGACCTCGTTCTGTCAAGGCACCAAGATTGCAATCTGATGAACTGGCATTGTTCGCTGGAATGTTGTTATTTTCTACTTTGATTTTTGTTTCTTTCTGCAATGAATATGAACAGGAAGTGTTTATTTTCTACTTTGATCTTTGTTTCTATTGGCAATGAATAAGATGATATAAAAAATAATGAACTTATGGTTGATCTTCTTTGTCTTTTATAAGAAAAAGAGCATATTCTCTCAACTTGTCAAAAAGTTATGATAGTTTCCTATTTTTTTAAAGATTGATAAACATTTCTTAATTTAATTTTCTTATTTTCTTATACTAATCAATGCTTGAAACCTGATCTTTTATCTCAACTTTGTGCAGAATGCTCATGCACCAATTGCCCTACAAATAGCCAGATATATTGAAAACAAGCATAAAACAAACTTTGCGAAGCTATCAATAGAATTAAGCGAGAAACAATGTATTATGGCAGAGATTCAGTGGTATAAAGATAGTTCTGAGAAGCAAAATGGCACCACATATTATGATTCCTTCAAGAAAAGCCTGTACAATATGGGTAGGGAAAAGCTCACCCAGTTTTGGTCATTCAATTGTGGGAGGGACATGAGCTGCCAAGTGATTTTCAATCTCAAAATAAGTGGATAAACGCTGGCACTGCTTAAATATCCACATCATTATGCCATATGTCAGGGTAAAGGAAACTATCTTTCAGATGGAAGACCTAATCGCCATAAAGTTCTTCAAAAATGGATGGAAGATAAACAAAACACTCGCAGCTCCAAAGAAGAGAAAGCTCGCACAAAGCTTGCATCCCTCACTCAGTACTCGTGCTTTTGGGCACATGTAGATGAGGCTTTGAAAGACGTGGAAACTCTCAAACAAAACCAACACCAAAAGTTAGAAAGCCTTGAAATATTTGAAGGTTATGTGATAACAATGATCAACAATCGCAGCATTTCTTCAGATGTTTTCTTAGAAGGAAGCAGCTTTATGGAGTGGTGGAAAGAATGGAAAGACTACCAGCAAAATAAATTCCCTGAATGGAGCTCCCCTTTGCTTAAGATAATGAAGAGTGAAAGTTGGAAAGGCTAAATTTGCAAGTTAATTGGAACCTGGAAAAAAATGTTGTCAACGAGACTTCGTTTTAGTTAGGTTTCTTGTTTTCCATATGCAATTTCCTTTCTTTTCATAATTTGTTTCAAATTATGTGATTAGCTGTAATGTCCTGATTGTTAAGAGAAAACGTAGAAGAGGATTTGGAAGGCTTGGGCACATGTACAAGAGGCTTTGAAATTCTTGGGTAGCATCTTCATGGAGTGTAGGGAAAGAATGGAAAAATTCCAAGCAAAATGAATTCCCTTAATGGAAAAAGTCCAAGCAAAATAAATTCCATGAATGGAGCTCTCCTTTGTTGAAGATCATGGAGAGTAAAAATTGGAAGGGCTGAATTTTCAGGTAGATAGAAAAACTGTTTTCAAAGAGACTTTGTTCCACTAAGGTTTTCTGTTTTTCATGTCATTTGCTTTCTTTTCACTTGTTTCAAATAAAGTAATTACCTGTAATGTCCTATTAATAAGGGGAAAACGTGAAAAGTATATTTTTTCTTTATGCTTTTGGAGTTTATCCCATGTGTATTCCATGTAAAATACATTTTGCTTTAGTTTGAATTGGAATTTATAAAATACACTTTGCCTGTCATGCCTGGATTAATAAGGAAAAACGTGAAAAATATATTTTTTCTTAATTCGTTTGGAGTTTATCCATGTGTATTACATTTTGCTTGGTTTAAATTGGGATTTATAAAATACATTTGCCTGTATTACTATTTTTTCTTAATGCTTTTGGAGTTTATCACATGTGTTACTATGTAAAATACATTTTGCTTAGTTTGAATTGGAATTTATAAAATAAATTTGTCTTAATTTGAATTGGAATGTATGACTTGTGTACGTTATTTTAACTAGTACTGAGAAATTATAATTAAGTAAAAATGAATTGATCGAGTGTGTACTACATGTTTTCCATGTTTAATAGACCCACTAGGTCACCATGAGTTCTAGGTCGTGGAGGTCTGAATGCTCTTTTGGGTTTTCTAATTGTTCCTTGTCAATCCCCTTTCACAAGTAAGTTCATCATTGATGGATTCGTTGCCGGGTCTAATGCATAATAGGGTTCAATTTCCATATTATTACCAAAAGCAGAACGACTAACTCGTATTTGGATTACTTTTGAAATAAGGATAAAGAAAACAATCTTAAGTTTTATGTCAAAAACTTGAGACAATTGCTCTTTTATGGATGTAATAACTCCATTGGCACTTCCTATGATTATGAGATCATTCATATATAATGAAACTAAGGTTGTTTTACCTTCTACATCTTTCTTCACATATAAATTAGGATCCTGTTACTTCTTTGAAACTCCTGTTTAATGAAGAAGTTATCAATTTTTGTGTGCCAAGATCTAGGAGCTTGTTTAGACCATATAATGTATTTTTTAATTTGCACACTAGTTGTTCTTGACCTAGTTTGAAAAATCCTTTTGAATGTTCAAAATAAATTTCCTCTTTCAATTCACCATTTAGAAATGAAAAAATCACATCTAAGTGATGCAATACCCAATCATGGTTTCTAGCTAGTGCTACCACTAATATGATTGTGTTCATTTTTTCTATTGGTGCAAATGTATCCTCACAATCTATATCTTCTTTCTGTGAGTATCCTTTAGTAGCAAGTCTAGCCTTATATTTATCAATGGTACCGTTAGCCTTTATTTTTTTATTTATATAGCCATTTACACCAGATTGGTACTTTATTTTCAATCAATTCAGTTAGTTCCCATGTATTATTCTTCATCATAGACTCATAGTTCTCATTCATAACATCTCTCCATTCTTTATTTTCTTTATATTCTTCATCATTACAGGCTCAACCACATTCATAACATGAGTCATTGAGGCATAATCTTGTACCTTAAGGGTGGTTGTCTTTATCGAGATGACCTCCTTGGTGTTTTACTGCTTTCATGTTCTTCTCCTATTCTAGGAGTGCCCTGATTGCTTGGTGCTTCCTGTCCTTGAACCTGTACTTTCTCTTTTTTCTTGTTCATTTTCATATCCAGCACTTGTATCAATTATAATACACTCATCATTATTAAAAGAAGTATTCCATAAATCATTATCTTCATTTGTATTTTCATGAAACACCACATCCCTGCTTGCAATCAATTTATGTAATATAGAATCATACAATATATATGCCTTATGATCATCACAATATCCAATGAAATTGCACTTAATTGACTTTGCATCTAGTTTCTTTCTTTCATCTTTGGGAATATGGGAAAATTCTTTACATCCAAACACTCTAAGACTCTACTAACTTCAAGTTTGAATCCATAGAAAAATTCAAATGGTGTCTTATGATCTAGACATTTAGTCGGACTTCTATTATTTAAATAAAATGCATTGTTAATGGCTTCTGCCCAAAAACCAGTTGAAATAGTTTTATCTTTTAACATGCTTCTTGCACATTCTACCAATGTCGTATTCTTTCTCTTAGCAACATGATTTTTCTCAGAGGTGTATGTGACACTATGAATTGTTGCATAATTCCATGTCCTTTACAATAATAATTGAATGCTCCTGAAGATTATTCTCCCCCTTGATCAGATATAAGGATCTTGATGCATTTACCTGTTTGTTTTTCCACCATGGTTTTGAATTATGTTGGAATTGCTGAAGATGGAAACGCATGATGTGTTGTCTTGGTCACATTCAACTTGTAGAGTCTTCCATCTCTAGTTCCACTTTCATTGAACCTTTAGCAATCATGGGCATCCTTCACAACACATCCTGACTTCACAAACTCCACTTTTAGATATTGATTGGTAACTGAATAAATAGATATTAAGTTCATTTTTATTTCAGGGACATACATAACATTATGGATTTCTTTTATTTGACTATTAGGCATGTTTACATTTATCATTCCATATACTTGCACTTTCAGTGCTATGCAATTTCCTAAATAAAGATGATTTCCATATACATTCTCGTTATTCTCATCAAACCATTCCTTATTGTACATGACATATGAAAAGAGGCTCCAGAATCAACATACCAAGCATTTTTATCATCAGTGTTTGTAGACATTGCAGCTTGAGAGATGAACAATTTAAGGTTTTTAAAACCTTCATTAATTGAGGAGTCATTATTCACAAAATTTACATCATGGTTCCCATATCTTTGTTTAGATTCATGTGCTTTTCTTTTATAACAATATTTGGCATGATGACCAGGTTTTCTACAATAAAAACACCCATCTTTGTTTTTAAAATTAGAGTCAAACTTTGATGAAGTTATACCTTTTTTCTTTGCTTGGTATTTACCTCCTTTACTTATGTCCCAAGCCTTTCCTCTGTATGGTTGTTTTCCTTTTTCTACAAGTGTCAAATCTAAAGACCTTGCATCTAAACCAAAAGTATCCATTCTTTCTTCCTCTTGTAAGAGGATCCCTGTCGATTCAATAAAGGTAGGAGGCTTTATTATGTTGATGTGATCCTCTAAATAATAATGTTTATCTGTTGATGGATAAACCCAATGCTTGAGTCTACTAAGTAACAGTGTGATGAGTCAGAAGAAGATGTGCGGTCCTCCTTCTTATTGTGGAAACTTGGTTCCAATAGCTCTCCCTTGAACACCTCAGGTAAGACTTCATCTGCTCTGTAGGTGTTGCTGGATAGGGTAAAACCTGTCTCGGTCCGTGCTTAGGGAGATCGTGGTTTTTTAAGTGTCGACAGTGACAGAACCCCTATCGATGAGTCTGTGTCAACAAATGGTTCTATTGTTGAGACCATATTGCAAAGGAGAGGGAGGTCATGTTGTGGCACCTGACGAAAACGAAAATTCAATATTGGTTTGATCAAAAGGAATGGGAGTTTGCTATGGAAGAGAATCAAAACCCTGGAGTAACGATGTGGAAGTGGCTGGAAAGGAACTTGTACTCTAATCTACACGAGTCCTTCTTTTTGAGTTTCCAATCATCTTGTACGAGTGGCTGACACAATTGACTTATAAGAAGACAAATTTCCAAGGAGGCGAACCAACTGGCTAGACCCCAAAACTGATCCAGCAGCTGTAGGAGGTAGACAACAGAGCATCAAGGGTTGTTGAAGTTTTGTTTGAGAGCATCTTGGAGGGATACATCACTGAGTCCATGGTTGATACAGTCAAATCTTATAGCGATGTAGAAAGGGAGTTCTTCAGTGGACTAAGAGGTAGGTTTCTTTTATCTTTGCAATTGTTTATTAAGATGATTATCTACGAAAAAGGCATATTGAAGATGAATTTTGCCAAGTAGATCCTTGGTGTGCGGAGGCTACAGGTATTGTGGAAATGAGGGTTGGATGGAATGATATGGGGTATATGGATGGAAGTTACAATAGGAATGTGAGGGAAGCCGAGGAAGGAAGTCGTATTATGCGAGGTGGAGCAAGGTTTCGACAAGAGAAGAGGCAGAGGACAGGAGAGAGTCCTGCTGTGACTAAAGTGTGAGACTATGAGAGAAGACCACATGGGGTGAATTGGCCCTGTAGCGGTGAAGGAGAAGACCAGGATATACCCGAGCCCAAGGAAAGACCAACCCAGAGAAACAACGTACCCACACCTCCATGCACTGTGCTACACTCAGGAAGAAATAATTGCTCCACACTGACGTGTTAACAACACTCTAATAGTAGCGGATCAAAAAACGTAGGAAGAAGGCCCAGGATGGAGAGCAATGATGTGAAGTTACCTATATTTCATGGGAACGAGACTGAGGATTGCAAGCAATATTGGTTTTTGTGTGAAGCAGTTCGGACCATAAAGCAATATCAGGATGATGATGTTAAGAAGGGCTAGTTGGTGACGACCCTTCGAGGTTGCGCACTAGACTGGTACATGAATTTTGTAAAAGTTCCTATGGGGACTCCAGTGAAGATTTTGGATGAAATCAGAAAAGTATTAATTAAAGAATTCAGAAAACTGAAATATGAAGCGCAATGCATTACAGATTTAAAGGAAATTAAGCAATATCCGAATGAAAATTTTTGGAATTTTGATCAGCGATTCAAGACGCTGATGGCAAGAGTCAATTTTGACATGAGTGATGTTCAACATAAGGAATGTTTCATCGTGGCATCAGTACCGCATATTATAATGCCTTTGATGCAGCAAAAGATTGCGATAGAGAGCGAGACTCTGGAGATTGCGATGAAGTCAGAAGCTTCACCTGTTGGCAAAAATGCAATTGGTATGAACCACATTCAAACACAACTAGAAAATATGGCACTCCAGTTGCAAGATATCAAGAAGTGAAAAGAGCATCGCGAGGAATTTTGGTGTACTCGATGTTGTGTAGAGGGGCATCATAAGGATTAATGCCCATATTTTTTAAACTACTTGTTAACAAGAGCTCCAAACCCATTGAGTTATGGCAGTCTGCCATGGTGATGCATCTGGCAAGTCTATGGACATTGACATGAATACTGCGAGTATATGCAGCAGATGGTCACAAAGACAAAAACTTTATATTGTATGTTATGTCAATCTGTTGCGCATGGGGATAAGGACTATCGAGCATATGATCTGCTCGATGAGAGGATGATGGATGCGATGTATTATGTGAAGGGAGAAGAGCACTGACTAGTACAACTAAAGCAGCAACCGCAGGTGGTCCATCCACCACCACATCCATAGTTTGTAACATAGGCACAACCATAGCCACAGTTTGTATTGCAGGCATAACCACGACCACAGCTTCTACCACAGACGCAACCACAACTGCAGTTTGCACTGCCACCTCCAAAGTACAACCAGATGTATTTTTTGCCATAGCAGTCGTAGTACACTCAACTGCAGTATGTGCAACTACAGCAGAATCCCCCGCAATAGTAGCAATTCAATCAACCACGGTATCAGCAGAAAGGAGGATTCCGAGGAGGATGAGGTGGAGGATTTGGTCGAGGTGGAGGATAAGGTCATGAACCTGTACAATGATATAATTATGGAGTATTGGAACATTATTAGAGATATTTCCTTAACTTGCAAGCAAAATGTACTTATTGTATCGCTACTGACCACACTATTGAGAATTGTTCGCAGTTGATTGCGAAGTGGAAAGCAAGGAATGTTCCACAATTGCAAAACCAAAATCAGAATTAGAAACAGAACCAGAACCAGATTATGAATCAAACCCAAAGTGCGAATCAGAATGTGAACCAACCAGTGAATCTGCCACAGAACCAGAACCAAGGAACAACAGTTGCGAATATCTCAACAGAACCAAGGATGTAGGATGTAGATGTTGTTGTCATTACTTACGGAGGTGAGAAGATAGGGATGATAGCTCATTTCCACAAATTCGGTTGGCTGGGAAGAAGAAGGTGTAGTTTGATGTTGACACTGAGAGAGACACGTTCTTTGAGGCACATAATGTGATAAGAAGAGATCCAGGTAAGTTGGATGTTTATGAAATGCCAACTGCTTTTGATTCAACTTTGGTAGTAGGGCCATCACAAGAGCATGGTACCTTGTAGAACTTCTTTGAAAGTTGTTTGTCTCTGCAAAAATATCATGATGCCCTCGCTGAGATTGTGAATCTATTGCATTGACCGAAGAAGGGACGAAAGAAGTCCACGATGAACTCCTTGCACAAGAAGAAGACGGGGAAAGATATGACAATGAATATTCAAATTGGGGATTACGAGGTAGATTCATATTTTGGATCTAGAATCGGACGTCAAAATTCTAACAAAACAAACATGGGAAAAGATGGGGATCCTGCAGCCAGTTTGATCCTTGGTGTTGTTAAGACTGGCTAACCAGGACAGATTAACACCGATTGGGTGAGTTCCACACCTCGTATTCAAAGTTGAATGGATGAAGAATTATGTATATTTTGATGTTATTTAAGTTGTCAATGGCAGAGGCTCCTATCCCGCGTTGTTGGGGATTATATGGGTGAATGACAGTTTAGCAGCGATCAATTTTAAGAAGCATGTGATGACCTTTAAAAACCATGACATCAGATTCATAGCTCTAATGGACCTAACTAAGGGAAGAAGATATGTTGAACCAAATAAGGAAGAGGTGGTAGGTGGATAGGATCATGCATATAACATCTCATAGGATTACATCCATCTGAATGTTGACGGGGATCTACGTTGGCGTAGCTCTATCTCTGAATCCTCAGGCTCTAACGATGCTTTGGAGAAGTGGAAAAATCGAATGCATGAGGTATTGCTTCGAAAGTATGTCCTGATTACTCAGTCATTGCATCAAGTCGCAACAGATACTACTGAGTTTCCAGTGTATGAAGAACTTCCTGAGTTGTCTGAGTTTCTAGTTGAATTTGAGGATTAGAAGCACAATGATTGTTGGTGTTGAATGAAGCATTGAAAGCTACTCTGGCATGTTGGTGGGAAACCCATAAGAAGTCAATCACTGGGTGGTCACGGTTTCGCATACTGATGACAGTTCAATTCAATGAAGCATAAAAATACCAAACTGAGAAGTATGGTGGGAGGAATGATCTTGGCGATCATCTGATCACATGTCAAACCATGTGGGTTTTGCGACCAAAGGACGAGTGGGTACATGCCTTTGTACCATGTTGGATGAGATTCCATAATAGTGGTATGTATTAGCTAAATTCCGTAGATAAATTATAACCTAGGAGGATCTATCGACCTGTTTCAGTCATACATTCATTTTTGCAGATGCAAACACATCCATTCATCATGTATTGCAACATATTCATGAATTTGTTTTGAAGGTGGTACCAGACACATACCTGTTGGATCCACATTCAACACACACGATGCATTCGATGATGAGGTGCTACAATGTGACAGGAGGGCTGAATGATGGTGATGATCCATAGAATATCAATATTCTAGAGATAGAAGGAAGTCGATATACCGCAACACCTAATATATTGACATATCAAATGAATCAACCATTAAAAATTCAGAAGGTCAACATTGGGACAGAGAAGGAATCAAAGTTCATGAATGTTGGTTACTACTGAGATGAGGAAACAATGGCAAACATCATTGACCTGTTGCATGAGTTCCAAGATTTGTTCCCTACAAATTTTTCTGAGATGAAGGGGATATTGGGAGATCTGGGAGAGATGAATAACCCACTGAAACAAGATGCAAAGCCCGTGAAACAACGATAGTATCGCTTGAATCCGCGATACAAGTAGAGGGTCAAATTTGAGCTCGAAAGGATGTTGGATGCTGGGAGAATAGAACCAGTTGAAGAATCAGAATAGATCAGTCCCATGGTAGTGCAAGACAAGAAGATAGGTCAGGTTTGAATTTTTGTTGACCATCGAAAATTGAATGATGCATGTCAACATGATCCATTTCTAACACCATTTATTGATGAGGTACTAGAAGGAGTGGGCGGTCAAGAAATCTATTCATTCACAAATGGATTTTTTGGATATCACCAAATTAAGATCACGAAAGAGGATCACCATTAGACAACATTTGTTACTAAATGGGGATGTTTTCAGTACACTATGATACCATTTGGGTTGAAGAATGCACCTGCAATATTTTCTCGAATTATGTCATTTCTTTCAAGGATTTTATTTAGAAATTTATGGAAGTTTACATGGATTATTGGACAACTTATGGATTGATCAGGGACCATCTGGAAAACTTGTGACTGATGTTGGAGTGATGTAGACAACATCAAATCCACATCAAATCGTGCTGAACTCAAAGAAGTGCATTTCATGTGCACCTTTTGGGATGTTGTTGGGTCACATGGTCTACAAGGAAGGATTGTTGGTTGACCCAGCCAAGATTGCATTGATTTTGAGCTTGCCACAACCTATAAATTTGAAGCAACTTAGAGAGACACTAGGACACACAGGATACTATCGCAAGTTCATCAGAGGTTACACCGTGATCACAGACCCTATGGAGAGGTTGCTGAAAAAGGATGCGGTTTTTTTATCAAGTCAGGAATGTCAAGGAAGTTTTGACACATTGAAGGAAAAGATGGCTTCTGCACTGATACTTGCTTTCCCCAATTGGAAGAAGGAGTTCCATGTTCATGTTTATGCATCATCAACTATGTTGGGAGTGGTGATGGCTCAGCCAGGTGAAGGTGATATTGATCACCCGATTGCTTTCACTAGTCAGAAGCTGTCGTTTGTGGAGAAGAATTATACTACAATAGAAAGGGAAGGATTGGCAATGGTATATGCACTGCAAAATTTTTGACACTGCCTATTGGGAGGTCACTTCAAGATGTTTACGAACCACTCTGCTTTGAAATACCTTGTGAATAAACATGTGTTGGGGGAAGATATATGTCGTTGGCTGCTTCGCTTCTAGGAGTTTGATTTTGAGATAATTGTGAAGCCAGGTCACTTGAGTGCTAGCCCAAATCACTTGTCATGAAATGAAACAGGTGAAGAACCAACGAACATTGAAGATGGTTTTCCAGATACGCAACTATTCAAAGTCGATATGGTTGATGACTACTATGAGAAAATAGTTTAGTTTTTGGTGGCGGGAACAACACCAGAAGGGTTGAACACAAATCAGAAGAAGAAGTTGGTTGTCCGAGCCACATATTTCTAGTTGTTTGGACCAGATCAGATCTGATCTGGTCCAAACTTATAGAGCCAAAGTTTGGACCAAATCAGATCCTATAATAATGTGTCCTACCGCATGAACAAGGACGGGTATTGGCATAGGAACATGTAGGATTTGTAGGTGGACACTACAAAGGTCGCACTACTGCAAGAAAGGTGCTTCGTGCAAAGCTTTGGTGGCCAACTCTCAATGGTGATGCAACAGACTATGCACGGACTTGCGACATTTGTCAAAGGACTGGGAATTATTCACGGAGCGATGAGATTCCATTAGTACCTCATTGACGTTACAACCATTAGACAAATGGGAAGTGGAATTTGTGGGGCCAATCAACCCACTTGGAAAGACAACCAGTCTAGGGTACATCATTACAGCAACAGACTATTTGACAAGATGGTTGAAGATCATGCCCTTTGTAGATTGCACCACTGTGATAGCAACGAGGTTCCTGTTTGACAATGTTGTTACACGATTTGGGTGTCCAAAGATACTAATGATCGATTAAGGGATTCACTTCATCAACCACATGGTTAGCTCATTGACAGAGGAGATTCAAATACAACATAAGAAGAGTACCCTGTATCATCCACAAGCAAATGGGATAGTTGAGGCGTTCAAAAACATGTTGGAGCATGCATTCACAAAGGTATGTAATGCAAACCATGATGATTGGGATTTAAAGATTCCAGCAGTCTTATGGGCATATCACACCACTTGTAAAAGATTGAAAGGACATACACCGTTCAAGTTGGTGTATGGGAAAGAGGCAGTCATGCCAATGGAGTACATTATTTCGATTTTGCGCATTTTAGCAGCAACAGGAATGGACAGTGAAGGAGCATTAGAAGATTGCTTAGGTCAGTTGGTGCAGCTAGAGGAAGACCTCTTTGTTGTAGGTTTTCACCAACACTTTGAGAAGGATCAACAAAAATCTTGGCATAATCTACATATCAAGAACAAACATATTCAGCAAAGAGACATTAGAGGAAATTTCAACTCAAAATGGGCCTCCTAAAATGAACAAATAAAATAATAGTTAAAATAATAAAATAATATTTATTAATTTTGGTGGAAGAAAAGAAAAAAACTACTTTTTTGTTTGTATTTTTGACATATCTCCCCGTGTTTTTACTCAAATTTCGATCAGGAGAGCTCGTTGGATGCGGAATTAAAATCCACATCCAACGAGTACCCACTCAGAATACTTTTGACGGACCCCACTACCCCAAAAACAAGAAATACCTAAAAAAATAGAATGATGATGTCATCATTCCATTTTTTTAGGTATTTTTGTTTTTGGGGTAGCGAGGTCCGTCAAAAGTATGCGGAGTGGGTACTCGTTGGATGTGGAATTTAATTCTACATCCAACGAGCTCTCCCTATCGAAATTTGAGTAAAAACACGGGGAGATATGTCAAAAATACAAAGAAAAAAAGTAGTTTTTTTTTATGATACCTATCCCCAAATTTATATTAAAAAAGTGTTTAAGACCTATATGGTATTTCAAATTTAAATCAATTTCATTGGCTAACACATGATGACATGGAATTTGAATAAAAGTTAAAAGGCCCATTTTGAGTTGAAATTTCCTCTAATGCCTGGTACTGATGTATGACAGCAAGTTCGCCAAACATCCAGGTAAGTTGCAGATGCATTAGCTAGGTCCATATTATCAGTTCCATTACTGTCAAAGGAACGATACAATTGCAACAGTTAGATGGTGCGATGTTGCCTAAGTTGTTGAACAGTAGCAGGTTGAAGCACTATGGGACGGGTCCATATCCGCGCAATGCTTGAGGCACTACGTGATTAAAAAATAAAAATAAAAACATTTGTTTTTGCATAAGATGTTTGTTAGGAGGATGGTGGGCCATGCAGAAGTATGCACAATTAGAGGAATCAGTATCACAGTTAGGGATTCATGGTGTGACGACCGCGACATAGTCAAATCAGCAATAAATATAGCAATTAAGGCAGTTAACTGACGGTGCATGGCAGATCCGATCGTTAGATTCACAGGATCGTCAACAGATTTGGGTGATAAATGCATGATTTGGTTCTAATGATTAAAGAGATTGTAATTATTTGGTCATAATGATTGAGCGATCGACTCGGCGCTATAACAAGAAGCAGGACACAGTCGAAATTACCCCTTGTGAAAGATTGAGTCATCTCTTGAGTTGCTAAGTTGTTGAAGTGAGTTGTGTTGCATTGAGAATTTGAGTTGTAGAGCAGAGTGAGGTTGAGGTGCCATGTTTGTGAACTTGTGGATGCTTGTGCAGAATGCTGAGTGAGCCGATAGCAGTGGATAGTTCAAGCAGGATAGATTCACCAATCATTGGGGTGCCCATCGAACAAGAGGTAGCAAGCATGCCAGTGGGTTCATCATCGATTCCGAAGAAGAAGAGGGGGCCGCAAGGGTCCAATATCCCCAGTATAGAAGAAGAGAACAACTAGAAATTTTGCACGAGCACAAAAGGAGACGGTGTCACAAACGGGACCATCAACATCTGGGGCTAGGGACTCCACAGCCCGGAAGGGGGTGTTCATTGCGGATATCCCTAGCTATATGCATCCATGTCAACTTGGTGTGAAGCTAAGGAAAATAACAAAGAACTAGAGGTATTCTTTCTGTTAGGATTATTAATCCTCTCTTGTCCAATTTGGTCATATGTCTAAATCATGAGTCATGTCTAAATTGGGAGTCCATCCAGTCTAGTTTTAGTCACTAGCACCATTGGGTCCACTTGGCCTAATTTGGGCACATGTTCTAGTTACTAAAGTCTGGGGAACACTAATTAAGGCCTGCTGCCATTGATGGCACTTGCATGCATTAGTTTAGGAGCCTCCTAGATCAATCCCTACAATTTAGGAGCCACTAGGAGTGCCAATACCAACCAAGTTCAGTTGAGTTGAGTTGGTGACTAGTCAAGCTAAGTTAGGAGTCAATTACATTCAGTTCTAGTCCTCTACATTCAGTTAGCGCTAGGTTTGCATGGTTGCATGAAAGAGAGGTGCATTCCTCACCTACCACAGTCAGTTAGCCTCAGTTAACATTGAATTAGACACTTGAGTTGTGTTTTAGAACTCTTATGAACTCCGATAATGATTTATACAAGGTCAGTTAACTATTGAGTCCTCCGATAATGATTTAGACAAGGTCTTAGTTACCTACAGTCAAGTATATTCTAATCAATTTGAATTTCCTCATGTGTATTCGAATTGCATGTGGTTATTTAGCCATTGTATTACATTGTAAATGATCATATGATTAATGAAAGCACTCACAGTTGTAAGTCATTTTTTCACTGTTTCATTCTTCAATTGTTGAGTAAATTGTGTGATCTATCTTGTGAGTTGTGTGTTTGTCCACAGATCTATGTGCTAAATTTAATATGGTCAGGATGTCGGTGATACTGTAGGGAATGATATGCACCATGGAAATCATGTCCTCAATCATGCGAATGAAATATGAAGATCATGATCTGCTTGCGTCAACCGAGATCACTGTAGACCCATTTGTACCAGCTACAGAAGCAGACAACAACCCAATAGCGTGCATTCCACATGACTGGGAATAGGGTTTGGATATATTAGGGTTGTTAGGCCTCATCAACATGCCACATTTTGGGTGGTTGGAGGAATCCAATGCATGCACGAAGCATATCTTAGTGTGCTTCCATGGCGGCCTTTTGTGGCTGTACTGTCTAGTAGCAATAACTGTCGCACTCATTTCAAATATCAGAAGGCTGCCCAAGGAGGGACCTGCCCCATCACAGTATTTTCAGGGAAAGGATGATGATAAGAAGCTGGAAGCAAAGCTGAAGAGGAGGTATAAATTGCAATGCGATGGGCGTGCATATGTCGTTGACATCATAAATGATCAGGATGTCCGCATCACAACACAGATTATGGCCAGCAAGATAGTAAAAAAGAATCGACCCAACTAGTGCACTTTAGGGGTCATCGCATACGTTGAGCATTGCGCATAGGGTGTGCAGATGAACTGGTATTTGTTCTTAATGAACCAGTTGATGGATTATGCGCTAGCAATCCAAGAGGGGAACCAACCATTCACTTACAGCTGGCTGCTTATTTTGATTGTGCTCGTTGCTTGGATGGAGCCTGAATATTATCAGGGTATGGATGTCGAAGCTACCAAGGTTTGTAAGGGATCATTCTACAAAAACCTCTGGTATGTTAAGGAAGTAGAGCGGATCAAGGATTTCTCAATTCAATTATGGATATATTGGGAGGTGATACAGGCTGCAGCCCTGAATTTTCTTCGACTATCAGAGGAGGAAGTGGCGAAATTCCAACGCGTTGTTCAGTTTGCAATAGGGTTGCATGCCATTCATGTGCAAGAATGAAGATACCCAAATAAACAGTGGTTTTCTACAATGTACAAGCTTTCTGACGTCGAGCTGGAGGCTATTGTTTATGACTACCCTGGGGACTAGTGATAATTTGTTAGCATCAAGTAAGTATTGACGAGTTCACCAGCTAATGCTCTGGTGGCTCCTCTACCAGAGCCACATAGTGACCACAAATAAGATGAAGAATCGACACGAACCACCACTGATTTAGAATCAGAGAGGATATTCAAGGAATCTTGCACAAAGAAGCGACAGGACCAGGGTGAGACCAATAGCACAGTACTAGTGACCAAAGAACAATTGAGTCATATTATTGCAGTAATAATAAAAGCAACGAAATAATAGTTGAATAAGCAGGCGACATTTGGATTTGTTGATGTAAACACTCACCTTGATTCACTAATTGATGCAGTTTTGAACAGGTTACTAGAGGAAACCACTTTGCAAAAGGTTGGTTCGATCAGCACTGCGAAGTAGATTAGGAATGTTCAAATTCTACCACATGCAATCAAGACCAACAGTGAGGATGTCAATTCCTCACTTCAACATTTTTCAGGATCTTTCACTATACATCAATGAACTCTCAACCCAGACATTGGTGCAGTTGTAGAGGGTTTCCAATCAGGAGTTGCGGATAGGGAGCAGATAATTGGCAACCACCTTTTGAGGTTGCAAGAGAAAGAAGATGAAGCAAGAAAGGAGATTGAGGAGCTAAAGAAGGAGCAAGATCAACTGACAGTGGAGAAATCACAACTCTAGGACATTCTTAGAGCAGGCATTTTTTGTTTCCTATCAACAAGTGTCAGAAATCGTTGAGGACATAGACGTAGAGGCAAAAGCATAGCAGTTTGGGGCCATAATTGCACAATTGAAGCACGACAATGAAAATCTACATGACCTGGTAAATCCAGGCACACCACCAGAGCAAGCTTCGGAAAGGAAAAGCACCATTGAGTACTTGGAGACACAGCTAGAGGAATGGAGCAAGAATCAAAGCGAGTCACCAATGTGACAACATAATTTTGGGGAAGTGTAGTCCAAGATGCACAATTCAAGAAAATTGCCACGTAGTTGCAGGAAGTCGAGCAATAGTTGGCCACACTGAGGACATCACTCAAAGTGAGGCCTCGAGTTGTGCAAATCATAAAGGTAGCATAGCTGAAGGACTTACAGCAGCGAGTTGCGAAGGAAAGGGAGTGTCAATAGAGGTGCACAACACATTTGGATTAATTGCAATACATTGTTGTGAAGCTCTCAGTAAAGGCAGTTTTGGTGCTACGGGAAGTTGAGGATGGTTGAAGGGATGTCACTACAAAGATTGTTGAGCACCCGTTAGAGAGAGAAGTGATAGAAAGTCAAGAAATAAGTGATAAAATCAAGGAACATGTTAAGGATATCACCCAACAATATGAATATTTTAAGGTGAAGATCAGCAGTTACACCATTTCCAGCTGACATGGCTCAAGGGCGAGCCACAAGATTGTGTTGGGGGGTTGTTGGTAGACAGTTTTGAGGAAAGTTATCTGAGCAACATCATGGATGTTGTGCAAGGTCGAAGATGTCGCACAAAGGTGAAAGTTGGCGCATAAGGAGGATTGACCACATTTTGTGTATTTTGGTCATATTTTGTATATTTGGATCGGATTATGTGGATTATGGTCATCATTTTGTAGATTTTGGCACAAGTAGTTAATAATTTGACTTAAGTGGACCACCAGTGTAAAGGAACAAGCCTATAAATAGAGTTATAATTGCAATTGTTAAGTCTTTTTCTTCTTAGTCTTCTTCTGGATTCATGTTCTATTTGCGATTTTCTTGGACATATCGTTGTTGATCAAGTTTATGGCTGTCTTTTGGTCTTGAATCTATTAGATATCTTTGTTTAGATGTAGGATCTTAACTGAAGAGATGTTTTTGGGAACCTGTGATTTGTTGCGAAGTTAATATGACATGATGGAAAATTGAGGAATACACTGTGTCTTCTTACTTTTTCTTGTTTTTTGCGATGTGACTGTGAATGAAAACTGCACTATGATGTTTATTTCTGTATAATGCGATGCTTTCCTATTAGAGATGATGTTATCTTGGTGTATATGTTTATGCATTGAGATTTATTCTGTGATTTTATTATGTTGATGTGATCCTCTAAATAACAATGTTGATTTGTAGATGGATAAACCTAATACTTGGGTCTGCCAAGTAACAATGTGATGAGTTCTCAGTAGATGTGCAGTCCTCCTTCTTACTATGGAAACTTGGTTTCGATGGCTCTCCCTTTAACATCTTAGGTGAGACTTCATTTGCTCTGCAAGTGTTGTTGGACGGGGTAAAACCTCTCTAGAGCGGTGCTTAGGGAGGTCGCGGTGTTTTGAGTGTCGACAGTGACAGAACCCCTGTTGACGGGTATGTGTCAATAGTTAGGTATATTTTCCCTTTTATTATTATTCTGATCATAATATAAATTTTCCATTCTCATTTCATCTTCTAGTGTTTTTAGATTGTCATACTCAATCCTATATTTAAACATAAGGGACAGACAACTTAGAAAATGTTGTATTTTTTTTCGTCAATTATATGAGTCACATAATGAAATAAAGTTAAGAATTTACTGCAAAGTTATTTCATAGTCATGGTACCTAATCTTAATTCGTAAAATTCCTTATATTTTTCTTCATAATACTGTTCTGAGAGATACTTTCGTTCAAAATGTTTCTTGAATATTCTCCATGTTAGATAACGTTCTTTTATACCTTTTACTTTCTTTATGTCTTGCCACTAGATATTTGGTTTTCCTGTTAAGTTATAGATGGTCATGTTTTCCTTTAATTTATCAAAATAGTTATAAATTTGGAATTATTTATTCATTCCAGATAACCAAGCTTTCACTTATTCCCTTTTCTAGATCTCTCCGTTAAACATAGGAGGTTTTATATTTTTGAATTCACCCGAAATTTCTTCATGAGGTTTATATTTATTTTTATTTTTATTATTGTCACTACTTTCACTAGAATCCTTATGTTTTTATGTATTGTGCATAGTTTATTCTTCACTTGAAGATTCAGTCTCATGTTTGGAAAATTCTAGTTTCCTTCCCTTAGGTTTGTAAGGTGTATTTTTTTCTATGTTAAGTTAAGGTTCTTTATTTATCTCTTTTTCATTAATGTGTAGTTTAGACAACAAACTGTTATTTAACTCTTCCCATGCTTTCAGAATACAACTGTTATCTTCTTTAACTTGTTTTATTTATGCTCTTAATTCCTTAACAATTTGTTGTAATTCAAATGGGTTGTCCTTTCTACTTTCATTTAGATCTACCCATATTTCACCATCCCTTAGGTTACCTTCTTCATTGTTCACTGGATTCCTAGGATGAGATTCCTATTCTACAAACATTCCCACATCTGCTATAATTTCCTACAAAAAACAAGGTTATCCTGTTTGTAAGAGAGTCAAACCATAACAAGCTAAAGTTATTTTTCTGTTTTTATCAGTTTCAGTGTTGGGATCATTCAGGACAAGTGTTGTAACCATGCTATGATACCATTCTGTCATACACCAAAATAAAATATGTTATTCTTTTATCTGAATATGTTGTCGTAACATGTATAATTTGGTTGCAACATGAAATAAATTGTCATCATGAATGAAATGTGTGTGAAGTAACTTATAATGATTCTTACATTGAATGGACAAGTTATACCTCATGTGGTGTTTTCATATGGGTAATGACGACCCTATAACCACACCTTAAGACAATGTTCTCACTGCTTTTTATGCTTATTGTAAATATTGAATTTGATAGGGGTTTTAAGCCTAAAGGCTATGGCTTAGTCCTAGCATCTATGTCCTAGTTCTACAAACTATAACCTAGTTCTAAACACACCCTCCATTACAGGGTGGAAAAGGTAACAGACATTATAATAAAGGGTTCATGAAAATGAGACTTAGCACAACTTTGGTTAAAGGTTGTAATGTTTGTGTTTGCTAATGAAAGGTTTTGGGGACTATGGTGATAACACCATAGTCATGATCCCAGCCTTTTCATTGGCATATAATACGTTGATGTTACAATATGGTTCATATCTTATGCTTCGATGGGAGTTACAAGGGTTGCTATGCATACATTTAAGTTTGGGCTATGCGACAATAACTCCTCCTTGGCTGCGAGTTGACAATGTAGCCATGCGTTTAATGACAAGTTGTAAAAGCAAGTTTGAGATGGATCTCAGCCCTCCATTTGTCATTGTCTCTTGGAAGGATTTGGCAAGGGTTTAATATGGTGTCTACCTGTCTAAAGGTTTCATTTACGCAAAAAAAATTGTATGCAATTGGTTGTTGGAGAGAGCTCAGCCCTTCATGGCTACGCTGTGCATTTTTTCCCACTTTTTTACATATTTGGTTAATAAGAATTTCTTCTGCTTGCTTCTGAAGTTTCCTTGAATATTTTGTATCATCGTTAATGGTTTCCATTATGGTCTCAACCTTTCTAGTTTGTCATGGTGAGGAAGACGACAAATCCTTCGATGAGCTTTCTATGCCTTTAACCAAGTAACTGAAAACTCCTCTATTTGGTTTCACTCACTTTACCTTTGTTTTTAGATTAATGGCATAATCACAAACTAACCTAAGGTTTCTCCTTCATTTCCGGGAAGAAGAGAAATAAGGGCGTCTAGTAGGAGCCAACCCCTTGCCTGCACTGCAATCGTTTATGGGTAAGTTCAAACTTAAGGCTTCTTTTTCTATATAATTTGATTTCATGAAAAGACTCTAACCCTTTTCTTTCAATGTGCACACAAAGTTTTGGGTGGCTATAGAAACTTTCAACATATTCTAGATTCCATGTCCTGCCCTTGCACCCTTTGGGGAAGGTGAGGTTTTTTACCATGTTATGATTTTCTTTCTACAATATATTATATAGTTTTCAATAAATATAAAATCTTGACTGCATAGTATGGAATGCAGGTTATAAGCAGCCCAGTGAGAGTGATGACAGGGTCACTTTCTCTCAATCCTGTTACTTTAATCCCAAAGGTGAGGAAAGTTCCCCTACTCTGTTTAAAATTAGCAAAAGAGTCTTACCTAGCAAGCATATTAACCTTTCTTAGTTTTATTGATGTGGATTTGTTTTTCCCCGATGTGGTTGTGTTCAGTCTGCATCAATGGTTCTGGCGGTAGAGAATGGTAAGGGTTTGATTAAAAGTGTGATAAAGTGGGATCCCACTGGGCTCACAGACTAATTTAGAAAAGGTATTTTGCCACTTATTACAAAGATAAGTTGAATGCTTTTATTAAAAACCCTTATGGGTCTTCATCCCATAGAAAAGGCTCTCCAGCCTCTCTTTTGTTTGCATTGTTTATAATATCCACTCAGATGTATATGTTGTTGATTTATTAAAGGGATGGATTCCATTTTAATGGTCTTACATCCACACATTGTTTGTTGGATGATTTCTATTGATGAAAAACCAAATATCTTTGTGATTCAATTGTGTGGAAGCAAATCATTTTGGACAGAGCCATAAGTCTCGGGGTTTGGATACCCGTGTTTAGAGACAATGTGTTTATATTTAATAAATATTTTAAATTCATTCTTTAGTTTTTTTTGCTAGATATGATTCTTCTATTTATTATAAAGAATCTTTGTTAGTTGTTATAAAATGTTTATAACAAACCTAAACTTGATTTAGATACAATGGGTATGGTTACCCATTCGACATTAGTCATGTAATTGTTTGTTATTTGACTTAGTAACCAGATCTGTGCTAAATATTTTGGTATTATTGTATAGTATTTACTATTGCGATCATTGCCAATATTGATCAACGATCTAGATGTTTATTATGGAGATAAATCCTCTCGGCCCTATGCTATATATCCTATATCATTCTATGCAACAGTCTGTTATATTTTCATTTATGGTTCATGTTATTTGAAATCTTGTTGGGTTATTCGATTTGAGGTTTAAAATAATAGTTTCCTCTATAATTTTATGGTTTCAACTATATTTGTGGAATCTAATCGTAACCATATGTAATATGGAAACAAAGTTTTTAACTGGGAAATAGTGATAAATCTAATGTAGTTCTAGAACAAAGAACAATGCAAAAGTAATTTAAATTGTTTAATCAGATCGATGGAATTCCTTCATTTAGACTCCTACTTAGGCTAACATTAGATTCTACTCTAATTTGGGTATGGAATCCCAAATAGATATTAAGTTAACTTAGATTACGATAATAAACCTGTGATTTATCTACTATAAAGATGTAATTATATCAAATCATAACTTAAAATAGGAAAAAGGGATAGGAATAGATGCATAGTATCAATTATTGTAGAATGTAATTATGATTCATATCTATAATTGAATTTTACTTTAGAAATACTAAAAATAGATACAAATAGAAATAGCGAACCTGACACCACTGTCGGGAAAACATAACTGAAGTTCTCGTTCATCCCAATCAACTCCTAGAGAAACCAAGTCTTACTTGCTCTAGAACCCCCAAGCCTGTTTGTTGAACCACAAGGACAAAATTCGATCAATCTTCCATCTCTTGCATTAACAGATCAATTACTCATACACCGCTAGCCTCCTGCTTGCTTGATGGACATACTATTATATAATATTTTCCTAGGACTTGGTCATTTATGAGCCTCCTGCTTGCTTGATGGACATACTATTATATAATATTTTCCTAGGACTTGGTCATTTATGAGCCTCCTGCTCTTTAGCACTCCATAAGGAGTCTTGAGCTGATTTTTGGGAAGATGTCTCCTTCATCACTTGAGTTCTCACTCAGTAAATTTTGTCACTTGTCTTTTCCCCTTGTGGGTGAGAAAACACTCTTTAAATAGCTACTTCAGTTCTGATTCCTCTCAATATTTTTAATTATTAAATAAAAATAGTTCATTACATCTATTTTGACACTCTAGTCAAAATATTTTTAAAAAAATAAGATATTCAGAGAATAATAATTTACATTTATTTGGTATGTTACAACTATGATTGACTTTGGTGGACTAATTGAATAAGGTTGACTTTGTTTAACCATAATTGACTATTGGTTGGGCTTGTTTGAATCTAACTTTAATTGAATTTGCTTTGTTATGGTTTACTTTTGTAGACAATGTTGACTTTGTATGATTATGAATGATTTTTGTTGAATATGGTTGACTTTGGTTGATTTTGGTTGACCATGGTTAACTATGGTCGGTTTCATTTAATTGTGGTTGACTGTGTTTCACTTTGGTTGACCAATTCACTATGGTCAACTATGGTTGACCATGGTTGACTATGGTTAATGATGGTCGACCATGGTTGGATTAAGTTGAACTTGGTTGACCATGGTGGACTTATATTGGGCATAATTGACTTCTAGTTGACCATGGTGGAATATGGTTGACTATCATTTCCTAGGGATGGCTTAGGTTGACCTTGTTGATTATGGTTGAATTTTTTACACTATGACTAACTTTGGTTTTAGAATTTGTTTATGGTTGACTAAGGTTGATCATGATTGACTATGGGTGACTTCGATTAACCACGATTGAATTTGGTTGACCATGGTCAACCATGGTTGACTATGATTACCTTAGTTTTGCCAAAATTAACAACTAGTTGACCATGGTGCAATAGGGTTGATTATGGTTGACTTCAACTGTCCTTGGTTGACTTCAACTGAACATCTTAGTATTTCATTTATGTTGGAAGACTACAACCAAATATTTTCCTTTTTTCCTATACTCAATGTGATCTCTGCTCTATTTTTTCTTTGCATGAATGTACAAGCTTTCCAAGTTTTTTCCCAAGTTTCTCTATGCAAGGTTTACTTTAATGCAAGGTTGACTTCAATCCAAGAGTGGATTCAATCCAAGGGTGGAATCAATCCAATGTTTACTTCAATCCATGAATAAATTCAATCCAAGCTTGAATTCACCCAATAGTTGACTTCAATCCAAGGATGAATAATAATGTTGTTAGTATTCCTAATGTTGAATTATTAATGTTATTGTTTTTAATATTAATGCTTAATTATTATTGTAAATGGTGAATTATTAATGTCAAATGTTGTTAACGCTAATATTATTAATGTTGTTATTAATTTTAATTTCAATGCTATCAATTTTATTGATAATGTTATTAATGTTAATTTTATTAATATTAAGGTCATGAATGATAATATTAATGTCGATGTTGGTGTTCTTAATATAAATGTTGATAATGTTAATTACTATTAATAATATCAATATTATTGCTTACTATTTTTAATGTTAAGTCGAATTGATTTATGTAAATACATATCAATTTAATATTAATAATAATAATTATTAATATTAATATTAATATTATTAATATACTATAGTAGTATTAATAATTATTATTAATATTAATATTAATATTATTAATATACTATAGTAATATTATTAATTGTTAATATCAATATTAATATAACTATAATTAATGTTATTAATAATTGATATCATTGTGTTTTAATATCATCAATATCAATATCAATATTATATAGTATTTTACATTATATTAATATTAATAATTTATTTTATTTTTTTCTCTGGAGTAATAGAGTAATGGGCAACTAGCAAGTTTCTAGCCGGTTTCATACTCATGTGACATGGGGTCGATTCTGACCACTACCACTATAACCTCCAGGAGAATACATTGACCTCCACAACGCATCTCAGGTTGCAATGAGGTTTGAACCCTTGACTTGCTTAACAACCCGTACACCTTAACAAGTGCATAGTTGCCAATTTGTCTACACCTCGGGGGGTTATATTAATATTAATATTACCATTAACAAATATAGTATATTACATAGTTTACATTAAACATATATTGCATTAATATTCTTATTAATAACACTATATTAATATTATGTTTTTTAATTTGATAATTAATAATGATATAATTATTAATAACATTATAAATATTAATATTGTTATGATTGTTAATATTAATATTATTATTAAACATATATTACATTAATATTAAAATTAACAAATATATTATTAATATTAAAATTACATTAATATTAATTTTAATATTTAATACTAAATATTAAATATTAAAATTATACTAAATTTTACAATAAATTAAAACTTTATTAATATTAAAAATACAATAAAATCAATATTAACAAAAACATTAAAGCTTAAGCGCTTGAATAAAGTGATTTCTTCTTTTCCCAACAACAAACTAAAAGTGATTTCCTCTTTTCTCAACAACAAACTAATTTATTGCAACCAGACACAACAATAGGCTAGCAATACTTAGCCTGCTGCAGAGCATTCAGTGCGACTGCAGCAAGCATGCCAACCCTTGAATCTTAAACATTTTTAATCCAAGGGTTGCCATGCCTGCTGCAGTCGCATTGAATGCTCTGCAGCAAGCTCAGTATTGTTGGCCCAACATGAACAGGGCTTGTTAGATAATCCAGAGACAACCTGTAATATTTGTAGCTACTTTATGTCTCAATCCACTTGTTTTCATGCTAGTTTGTGAAATTGATGAGTCACGATGAACCAATTTTGTGAAAAGCTAAGGTAAACAATACTAATTCTTTAAATTTCAATGATTGAATCATTTTATTCCAACTTTTACAAACTACACAAAACTTCATAATGTTTTTCATGAGTATTCTTGCCAAAATAAAATTGAATTAGCAAGTACTCTAATAATCCCTTCCATATATCTTGTGCCATTTCTGTGTCACTAGTCTCTTCCATGTGGTTTATAGTTCATTCATCATATCATTGTATATGTGGAGAATTGTGTAACTGAGTATAATATAAATAGGTAATAATAATTGAAAACAAGGTAGAAGTATATTTAGTAGGAATTCGAAGCAAATCCAATTTAAAAAAGGAAGATAAAGATATGACTTATTATTCAAAGTTACAATTTTAAGAATCAAAACTTAATCTTTATTACTATTAAGAGTCAAGTGTTTTCATTTAATATATCCTACATGTGTATAATACAAATATGTATATAAATGCACCGAAATTCCATTACATAAATAATGTTTTCTCAACTCACCTGAAATTTATCTAAAATTTGATTTGAAATTTATGTTATGTTTTGCAATTGGATATGTGATTTGATTTGAAGTTATGTTAGGTCAAATTTGAAATTTATGTTATGTTCTGCAATTGGATATGTGATTTGATTTGAAGTTATGTTAGGTTTATGCAATCAAGTTATGTGATAGTAATGTAAATGAATTTAAGTTTGAAATAAAAGTAAATTTTAACAAGAACAATCCATTTATATTTGAAATCTAGCAAAGTCAATCAATTCTGACATCTAGCCCATTTAAATGCATAAGCATCCAATCAATTTCAGCTTGAAATCTGAAATATTTTTACAAGTCTGAAATATATTTCAGTGCTTCTTACAAAGTTATCTCAGATCCTCTTTCATCAAGTGCGTTTTCCTAAGTGATTTATTTCCATAATCTAACCTTCTCTAATGTGATTATAAGAATGCACTATCATCATTCATAAAACTGCAACATGGTAGTATACAAAACAAAATCTATTATGTTCAATACTGAATCTTTATCTTATCTATAAGAAGCTTACATTTCTACATGTCTATCAAATTTGTCATCATAAACCAACATAGATCTATCTTAAAAGGAGATCTATTAAAGGTTAAGAGAGATCAAATTTTTGGAAATACAAATGAACCACAAATGGCATATTAAAAACAAATATTGTGTACAATTCAAAACCATTAGGGTTTACGAATTTCCAAGAAGAAGAGCCAATATCAAACCATAAAAGTTGACCAATAAGTGGAAGTTGTTCCTTCAAAACCAAAATTGCATTGGTGGCACAACATCCTCCTTCCCTCTTCGATGCATCTATGGGAGAAACAATAAAGAGAATGTTATAAATATGATGTTCAAAGAACCTAAGAATGGAAAATGAAGTGCAAGGATCTATAGGTATAACATGTAGACGATGTATGCCATGTTCAACCCTACCTCCTCCATCTTAATAGTTTTAAGAATTCAAAAATGGCGGGGTGTTAAAAGAAAAGCAATGAAACCCAAATTTAAATAGATTGGTTGCTTTCTATTTTTAGAACCCAAATTTTCAAGTAACAGATGATTACTTACATGGCATCCATTTACTCTTTTGTAAAATTGTCTTATCTTAGTAAGAGCTCCAATTGTAATTTTTAAGAAAGAGATCTTCCAAACCTGGTAGTTGATGGCCACGAATACAATCGATAACATCTCCATCTGAGCTTTGAAACGAACATACAACAATCGATGTTGATTCTAAGTTAATTATATAAGCATGGTTTTTTATCTGATGTGTTTGGGTGAAGACGTAAGAGGGAGAGGCAGGTATTGTGATTAATAAGATTAATATGTTCATAATATAAGATTAATAAGATTAATATGTTTAGAGACTACCAACAACTATATTAATAAGATTTATATATTCAGAATAATAAATTAGTCATACACTTTTTAATGGAAATTCTAGATTCATCAGATGATATAATCTTGATCCTATCACCCTTGGAGAACATTAAATTTGTATAGTTAATTTAAAAGTTAATATATCAGCCATTGCAATTCAAGTAAAAGTCGTGATTGAAGTTGAAGTTAAGTTAAACTTGTATCATCATTGGAGCTAAGCTAATAGTTGTATCTAATAATCTAATAGTTGTATCTAATAATATAATACTTGTATCATCATGATTTGGAGTTTTTATTACTAGGTTTACAAGTATCACGAACTGTAATTATCACATGTTAACTAAGTTTTTTTTTTAAATTGTTAATTATGCATTTTGAACAACCCACATAGAATCAATCTGGACATTACACTTGTCTCATTCTCATCCATAAATGAAAAAGTATAAATAGTAGTCCACCCCAAAATTCTAAGGTATAAACAATTATCAACTTAATTAATATATTAGTATATTAGGTTTTAGTTTTTATTATATTTATAAAAATATAATATAATTATTATTATGTTATTGCTCCATATATGAACTTATTCATGAGATATATTTTTTCAAATCAATAAAGGTGATCTCAACATTGAAAAAAGGCGTAGGGACTTCATTCAATGTCATCCATCTGATGGTAAACGAGTTCCAAGGATTGTGCCAATTTGGACATTTTTTTTCCACACAAAAGACAACTTTATATATTAAGAAAGTTGTGTTATAATTACATATCCTCAAAATGTCTGTAAAGGCATCCATTTTACATATGTTCAAATTTCAAGTCGCAACATAAGTAATATCCCCCAAGGTACATATAAATATAGATTTAAGTACAAAACCTATAGCCCAAAAAGGTGCAAAAAAAACTCATAAGGTTGAACTACACAAAGCTTAAGTAACCAGAATCAAGTCTAGACTCCTCATGAAAGAGTTCCCATTCAATAAGCCCATTTCCAACAACTATAGCCTGCTTAGATAAAAGGTCATTCATTGAATTGAGCTCCTGGTATAATGGATGAAAGAAATCTAATGGAAACAACTAATGAGATTCGTTAACTGTTGAATCCAATGATGTAACTCAATAGCATATAAGAGATGGATGTCACTAGCCTAGTCCATTATCATTTTCGAGTCAATTAGGATAGAGAGAGAGAGAGCATATTATTCTCATACAAAAATTTGAGCAAGCCCCAAATGGTCAAAATCTCATCCTTCATATTCGACCCTATACCAATCCCCATCCTCAACCTATAAGAAAGAACATGTTGAATTTTTATCACCATTCTAGCCCCACAAATACCACCCTGCTCCGCACCATAAAAAAAACCAACAATACTTTGTCGATTTACCAAAGGAATATTAATACAACGAACTCTATCCCTGCGATAAAAATAACTGTAAGAGTGAAGCCAAGATAGAGCCTTCATGTAGGTCATCAAAGGGTCCACTCTTCCATGCTAGAAAAGTACAAAATTATGGGCTCTCCACACCACCCAAAGAAAGGACAGTATAAAGTCCAGCGAATAAGTGGAAGTCTTTAACCAAAAACATATATTTTCTTCTAGGCTTAACTTATCCCAATGCATAGATGAAAGTAAGTGATCTCCAAAATGAGACCAAACCACTTGTAAAAAAATGCAGTCACCAAAAACGTGTTCCACAAATTCAAAAGCGTAGAAACACAAACAACAACACCCTGAACCTTGAAATCCATGTTTTTGAAGAGCATCCCATATCAAGATCTTATTCTAGATACACAGCCAACCAAAACACTTAATTTTCAAAGGACTCTTTCCATTCCACAATCTTGTGAACCACCCAGCTGACAGACATACCGAATGAGTGTTAATAAGATACCTATAAACCAGGTTCACCGTGACAACACTAGATTTCTTATTGAAATCCCAAACAATATGGTCACTAACATCAGACAAAGAAATAACTACATGAATCAGGTTATTTACAAAAGAGTCCCATTCGAGCGCCATCTCCCCACAGAGATTAAGGTACCTGGAATTTAACCACCATGGCCTCATAACCTCCTCCATAGAATAAATGTGCTCGAGGTAAAATATCTTATTATCCTAGAGATGACCAATCAAGCGCTCGGAAAGAGAAAAATTATCACCCAAACCCACAATGGAATCGGTGCCCACGAAAATTTGATTCCATCTACCCACCTGCTAGCTAAGGTTCGAGATGATAATTGGCATCGTCCCCGGTATGCTGCACCAAATCACCGATCCGTTCATGGCCTGAGTATGCCAAGATCTCAACCAGGAAACAACAGAGAGCCTCTGTAAGTACTTACAACGAATAATGCTTCGCCACAAACCATGAATAGTGAGTTACCGCCATAGGATTTTGGCACACAAATATTTGTTGAACGGACCCAGATGCTTAATTCCCCAACCACCCACATATTTTGGCTTGGAGAGACTCTCCCAAACAGACAAATGAAACTTCACTTCCTATTTTTCCCTCTCCAGAGAAAGTTAAAAATAATTCTTCAAATGATGCTAGTCACACCATCCGTAATATGGAACAAAGAGAACCAATAGACAGGAACACTCTGAAGTACAGATGTAATCATTATTAATCGCCCACCAAGAGATAACCGACGGAACGTCCAACACTCCAACTTCCTTGGAAATTTCACCACCAGCCAGTGCTAGTCCTTCTTCTTGTAACCGTTGGGTTTAAGAAAAATACCTAGGTACTTTAAACCATCATCAATATGTGCCCCCTTAAAAGAAAAAAGGTTCACAATCTGATCCATTAGTGATAATACACTACAATTGTGACTGAAAAAGGATTTAAGAAGGCTAATAGATAAACCTAATGCCAAGTAAAAAAGGTTTAGAAATTCCTTAATATGTCTCCACTCATCCAAAGAGATGTTTCCAAATATTATCACGTCATCCACGAATAAAATGTGTGTGATATAGTGACCATTTGAAACTTTAACCCCCTTGATACGACCATTCTCCTTTGTATTCAGAAAAATATGACTGAGCCCTTCAATGGTTAAAATAAAAATATATATGGCGACAAAGGACATCCCTGTTTGATCCCGCGAGCACTTTTAAATAACAGAGACAGTGAACCATTAACTAATACAACAAAAATAGCAATAGAAATACAAGATATAATCCACTTAGTAATGTCAAAAGAAAGACCAACTTGCAAGAGAATAAGATGGAGCAAGGACCAGTCAATCCAGTCATACATTAGAGGATATTTCAACTCAAAATGGGCCTTTTAAATCTAATTCAAATTCCATGTTATCATGTGTTAGCCAATGAAATTGATTTAAATTTGAAATACCATATAGGTCTTCAACAATTTTTTATTATAAATTTGGGGATAGGTATCATAAAAAAACTACTTTTTTGTTTGTATTTTCGACATATCTCCCCATGTATTTACTCAAATTTCGATCGGGAGAGCTCATTGGATGCAGAATTATATTCCGCATCCAACGAGTACCCACTTGGCATACTTTTGACGGACCCCGTCACCCCAAAAACAAGAAATACCTGAAAAACATGATGATGATGTCATCATCACTTTTTTTCAAGTATTTCTTGTTTTTGGAGTAGAGGGGTCCATCAAAAGTATTCCGAGTGGGTACTTGTTGGATGCGTAATTTAATTCCGCATCCAACTAGCTCTCCCGATCGAAATTTGAGTAAAAACACGGGGAGAAATGTCGAAAATACAAACAAAAAAGTAATTTTTTTTCTTTTCTTCCTACAAAAGTAATAAATATTATTTTATTAATTTTTTTTAGGAGGCCCATTTTGAGTTGAAATTTCCTCTAATGCGTCTTTTCCAAGTCAAGCTTCAAAATAAAAGCACAAATATTTTTCATCTTGATCGAGTGAAAACTTTCTTGAACAAGTCCAACCGCATCCAAAATTTGTTGACCAGGTAAAAAACCAAATTGTTCAACAGATATCACCTTACTCAATACAGGTTTCAATCTATCTGTGATTATATTTGTCACCAACTTATACAAAAGGTTACATAATGAAATGGGTTGATAATAATTTAAACAAGAAAGATAATCAACCTTAGGTATGATAGAAATATAAGTCGTGTTTAGTGCCTCTGGGATTACACCAGAACAACAAGTGTTCTCAACAGCCTTCGTCACCTTGTTTCCCAACAAATCAAATAAATGGAGAAAAAAATCCACTTTCCACTCGTCTATACCTGGGCTCTTATCTTTCTTAAAAACTTTGAACGTCTTCAGTACCACAACTTCGAACGTAGAACCCCCAATGAGATCAAATTCACCCTACTCAAAACATCATGGGAATTGTCTGATAACTTGTAGTTGATTTGAAATACTCAAATCACCCTTGTCTAAGTAGATTTCTTTAAAGTGATATTTCTACGCTTGCTGAATTAATCTATTTTCGTAGACCAAATTTCCATCCACACCCTTGGATTCCCATATCACGTTGGTGAGACATCTTTCGTTTGCGAAGTTATGGAAAAACTTCGTATTGTCATCTTCGACATTTATCCATCTGGCCCCGCTCTTCTAATGAATATTTTCTTCTTTATGTAGAAGTAGTTTATGGTGTGAAGATTCTAGCTCCATCATAACTTGCTTCCTTTCCCTGGAGAAAAAAAATCCCATCAAAAAACCCCAATAAGCACCGAATTTCATCCTCAATTTCCCCCAAATCGCTGCTTAAGGCCTTTTTCTTATTTCACTCCCATACAATAACCTTTGATCTGAGATTTTCCATAATCCACAAACAATTGTTCAAAGGACTCAAGTAACAAGGAGCGAGAGCAAAAAAATACACCCACTTCTGTCGAACCAACGGATTGAATTCATCATTTGTCAGCCAGGTAGGGTTGAATTTGAACAGATAATGACAGAAGGATTTATCAAAATCCAGTTGTTATAGGAACATTGCCCGATGGTCTTAAAACCCAAAATCCAGAGACCAAGACCTGTATTTTCCCATAATCTCAAATAAACTATCAGACATAAAAAAACAATAGAATCGCTTCGCGATCCCTCACCACCACAGCGACCATTCGACCAAGTGGGAGCTAAAACCACAAGAGTTATATCATTCAAATGCACTTCATAAAAAATATTATAAAATATTCTACAAGTGAATCCATAGAACGACCAGCACCCCAAAATTCATTCGAAGACATAGTAAAGTTAAGATCCCCATCCATAATCAAATTAGGATACTAGAGACAACCTGATTCAAATAGACTATCCCATAAAGATTTTCAGTCCCTACAGGGACCATAAATGTTCAAAATATTAATCAAATTCTCAAGACCCTTAGGTGCGCAGAGTGAAGAATAGAACAAGTAAAAAATGATTTCAGATCAACCATCGAAGTATTTTGTGCCACCAAGATACCACCAGACAAAAAAGCAACATTGTCGATTAAAATATGCACTGTCTAATTCAACACTTAATTGTCAAACTGGGGCTCATAAGCTTAGAGATGTCGGCACAGTATGTGCAGGATTGAAGGCTTGAACTAATCTAAGCTAACCTAACCTAAAGCTAGTAATATACTTAAAAGAACAACACACAAACTAGAATGGCTCAACACCTGGGAAAGAAGCCCATCATGTGGTGATTGTATTTCATGAGTTAGATCCCTAATCTATCTGTCAATGGTAAACTAGAAATTAAAACCTAGAAATCATAAGTGATGAAATTAAAGAAATCAACTGAAAGAAACTAAGGGTTTTGAACTACCAATTAGCTTGTCAAACAAACCTACAAACAACATTGCATTCTTATACTTGGAATTAAATCACACATAGATATCAAATGTAAATCAAACTGTTTCTAAACTAAAAATGGAATACTACTCTGAAATCTGTATCCTAATGAAACAAGAATTATCTCTATTTTATTTGACTACTTTCGAAAAACAGAGACCTAACCTAGTAACTTGAAAAGATTGCAATGTGATTTCAAATGTAAATTAGCTAATCTAATTAGCGATTCAAGACTAACACTATGCTATTCTAATCTAAAACAAGAATTGAAATTGCAACGAAAGGAAATTACTATTCTAGAAAGTAAATATTTGAAAGCAATCTAAACTACGAAAACAAAACTATTTCTTTAAAACCCGAATCAAACTATCTAATCTATCTAACTCCACTCTTCTTGAGAAACTGTGTCAAAGTGACTTGAAAATGTTACATAGAGTCTTAAAGGGAGTAAATCTATCTTAAAATGATGTGAAAGCTGAAAATGAACCAATTGCAAGAGAACTTAAACATTGCGAACTATCTACATCTATTATTTGTCCATTAAGCAAATGGCATCTATTTACTAATGTGAAAACCTAGTTATACTATCGAGAATTGTAAATGAACAGAGCTGTAAAAGATATCAATCTAAATGAAACACTATTTAACAATTCCAACTCTACTGATAAGAAATAAAAAGAACACACTCTGAGTCACTCCATTTCTATTGATTGTTTCATAATTAACATGCAATGCTATGAAAGATCAATGTTATACCTATCAAACTTCTAACCCTACCCTCTCAAAAGCTTCAACCTATCGATAAAGTATCAAGAAAAAAATTATTCTGAACTCAGAGTTTATAAACAGACGTATAAACTAGGCATGAAACAACAACTTGAACTGCTCTATTTCTACAATGACTAGAAACAAATCTTAACTTGCAAACAGATCTATATCAGAAAGCAAAATACTACTACCCTACTTCTACAGCAAACTCATCTATAAACTAAGCCTTTTTAATAAAACATAAAAAGACAATAAAAAACTACTCTGCATTTGAGAAGAAAATCTACATGAAACTAGATTATGGTATTTCACAATAAAACCATAAAAAGGACTTGGAACTACTGCATCTTGAATCTAAATGAGATTGTTCTTGCTTGAGTTTAATTAGAAATTTATTTCTATTTTTTGCACCTATGGAATTTAGATGGGATGAAACATAAGTAAAATTAACAAGACTTACAGTAACAACATGTTATCTATATGTTAATAAAACAGAGATTAAATGTTGAATACAAATTCAAACTCTAACTAGCTACAGAACACAAGTGAAATACTAAAGGCGAATTTGACAGTTTGAAAGTCGGGTACGTACGACCAGTCGTATGAAAAGAAATGCACCAATTACAGATAAAGAAGGATTAGATTTCTTTTATTAACACTGAACCGTAAGCATATGAAAACCGATTTGAAAATATAAACATCTCACAATACTAAACATGGAATTACTTAGATGTACAATGGAGAGAAAACAAAAACACACACACAATGAAGCCACTCTCATTGAGGGGACCTCTCAAGAGATAGTGGTTGATCCTCATGCGATTCAATCACCAACCATGAGATGGAAAAATTATAGAACTGAACAGAGTCTACATATTAACCAGAAGCAAAGTTACAAAGTATATGCATATCTTTTACACAACCCAATGCATCTTTATATAGAGTTTTACAACAGAGAGAGGGACGACATTGCTAGTGGTTGATCTCTCTAAAAATAACCCATCTTAAAGACAGGGATCGTCTCTTTTAAGATCTGAAACAAACTCAAAATAAAAGGCCAACCCAGAAAATGCAATCTCACACAATTTAGCGAAATTCCCCCCTCGATAACTCTCTGGTGGTTACGATTTTAGCAAAACAAATTCTAGGTTTTGTAGAGGGATGGATTTTCCTCAAACCCATTATACGGTTTGGTGATATATCCTTCCACATGCACACAAATCAAGGCACAATATGGCAGCTCAAAAATATTCACTACTAAAAATATGGGTTTAACTTGAGTTAAAGAACCCTTGATTGTTGGCAAGTGTGGGAATCAAATTAGGGCAAGCCGAAGAACAGTTTCCATGTAGCACGATCAAGTAACAAAACCCATTTTTCCGTCACTTTGTGAACTGCGATGGTGAAGGTACCGGATTGGGTACTGGATTGGGTACCGGATTAGGTGCAGGACTGAGTACTAGATAGTGAAAGAAATATGCAATATAAAAAAATTATTAATAAAGATAATCTCTCAAACTTATATTGAAATTGAATAAATAAAAGGGAATAAATGACAATATTGTACCTGTTTCTGATTCTTCATTAAATATCTCTTAAACCCATGCAAAAGATGCCTAAGTGACAGTTCATAAGAGAAAATCCATATAAAACACTTATATTCCAGACTGAACATATAGTTAAAACATGACAAAATGGAGGGCCATCATCTCCCCCACACCAAAGATCTTGCATGTCCCAATGCAATAAAATCTGGCCAGAAAGAGGAAAACCCCTGATGATTGATCAAGCTTCTATTTTCGTTTGAGATCTACTTTTCTTTCCTGTAACTGGATTTTGGCTTTTCCTTTACGGCTATGATTATCAGCACAGGATTCTGGGGTTTTATCCAGATTATCTTTTGCATGAATAGATGTCAATCAAGTTGGTTTCACAGGAGCAGGAGGAGTTCTAAAAGGAAATATATCGTGAGGATTGAGAAGGACAAGAATAAATTGGGGAGCTTGAGGTGTTTCTGCCTAAAATACGCTTAACCACAGAAAAGTCTTCCAACCGCTAGGTGTGTTCTTCAGGGAAACTATGAGTTTAGAACCCAATCACCTCGATTCCTAACTCCTTCGTTTAGACCCAACTCCCTAAAGGTCAAGGGGGGTATTCCCTACTTACTTAGTTCTTTAAAGATTTTAATTGGGAGTTAGAACTTAATAAGGTTTAAATTAATTTTGATGACAAGCAACCATGTTGATATGCAATAGTTTTCAATGACAGGAACACCTTTCTTTTGAATTAAATCAAATGAAATTACAAGAAAGACAAAAACAACTATTCAAGTCCAGTGCCTATTCTATTGGGATTTGGAAAATACAATACACAATAATGTAAAAAAAAAAGATATACAAGACTTTGGAATAAAATGCTTCCAAAATCCTTAGATCATGGAATACAATACATTGCTCATTAACATAACTCAACTTGCATTAAATGAAATGTAACTATGAAATATAACTTGATCTGAAAATGTAAATAATTTGAACTGAAAAGAATGCTTTGAAAGTAAAAATGTGAATGAAACAAGAGTTTGTAGTGATTTGCAAGTGGTCCTGTAAGTTTATTTCATTTTAGGTCTCACTTGAACTTAGGGGAATTAATGTGTGAAACAAAAAAGTACAACCTATCTAATGTGTCTACCCCTAACGCTTATCTCTTACGATTTGGGCGAGATTGTTGGGTTCTCAACAAGAGAACACAAGGTTCCCTTCTAGCTCCACAAGTAAATCCCAAAGATTGTTGGGCGCTCAACAGGGGGACACTAAGTGCCACGAGCCTCCCAACAACCTCTACCCCTATAGCTCCACAGGTCAACCTTTCTTTTCTCAATTTATTATCAAGATAAGAGTTGTATGCCTATTAATCTAGCCAACTGAAATCTTCTCTCCTTCTTGTCAACCAGGGTCGGACCAACCGACAAGGGGAGTGAATACAGGGAAAATATTGGGGCAATGTTTATTTACTTTAAAAAATAAAAATAAAAACTTTAAAGATTTTTTATCACACTATCCAGTACGATATTGCAAGGATGGAAAAGCCAAATCACTTACAAGTTGTGGGAAAAAATAGAATAAAGTTAAACAACAAACTAATCCTAGCCACTCAATCCACTTTTTGAATGGAAAGGATGGGGAAAAAAAATAAACATGCGGATATGAAAACTAATTACCCTAGCCCTTCTTCAATTGCTATGCAAGGGTGGGAAATCCCAACTTCCTTTGCATGAAATGGATGGAAAATTTTAAAGAATAACAAATGCTAACCTAACCACACAACTCTCTTCCTATAGAAGAGATGGGGCAAGCAATTGAAAGTAAATAATGGAAAATAACAAGCCCTATCCCCTCTTCACTTTGCAATGCAAGGGTGGTAAAACCCCACCTCCTTTGCATGCAAGGGATGGCCAAAATCTATACCTCAAATATAAGTTTGAAAATCAAACAAACAATCAAGTCCAAGAGACTCTCTTGGCAATGACATAAATTTCAGCACCTTTATATAAAGAAAAATGAGAAATAGAAAGAGGATTTGACCACTTTGAGGAAATGGGTTTTGAAGTGGTGACCCTTGGGGGTTCCTTGCACTATTTTCTACCCAAATTTTGACAATGTTTTCCCTTGTAAACCCTAAACTTGTAAAAAAAAGAAGGCAAAAAGTGGTAAAAGATGCCCAAAATCACTTTGGGACACCTTGCATACAAGTGTAAAAATTTGCTCAATATATGCAATAAAAATTATAGAATCAATAGCTTCAAACAACTTGTAAAGTGAATATTTAAACTAGACTTGACAATGCAAATAAAGATAAAGAAAAATGTAGAAATTGTTTTGAGGAGTTAGTGTGTTATTTTCTCTTCAAATGGTTGAAGAAGTGGGGCATCTAACCAAAGAATCCCACTCTTCAATCCGGATAACTTGCAACTTGAAATATAAGCTAAACAAACACAAAGAGAGGTGAGATTCTCATTATGATTAAAGAAATCAAACTATTCAACTAAGAAATGCTTGAAGTTCTTGAATGCAAGAGAGAAAAACACATAAGATCTACATAAACTAAGAATATCTTACCAAGGAAAAATATTTTTCCCCTTTGGCCTCACTTGTACTTGAAATAAATTGAGAAAATGAGACCAAGTCACCACCCAATGACATAATATATCCTCCAAAAAATTTTATTAAAAATGCCCAATGGCTAGAAATTACAGTAATCTCAAAGAATGAGAGAAAAATGCAAGAAAGGGAGAGCAAAAGAGTGAGAGCATGAGATATTGTCCCCAAATGAGGAGGGGAATCCTCCTTAAATAGGAAAAATGAAAGAGAGGGGATCTTTTCTTGCTAGACAGGTGTCGCAAGGGAGAGAGGGGGGGCCAAGAGAGGGGGGAGAATTTGCTCAAGGAGGACAAAACCATGGTTTGAGATCTCAAATATGAGGAGAGAAACCCCCAATTTAAATATTTTAACATTATTTATATGTCAAATGGGGAGGAAACCACCATAGTGGGGCCCCTTCCGTTGACTTTATCTCACTCAACCAATCAATGAGAGAAGGGGGCACCCCCCTAGAGTCAACATCTCAAAACTTGTTACATGTTTGCTTGGGGGCCCCCTTTGGGTATTAAATTTATCATAGTGACCTAGTATAAACATTAGAACCTTTACTTGGCCACCCCAAGTGACTATAGTCATTGTTCCAAAATTTGGCTCTCTAATTAATTGCCAATTTTCCTAATTTCCTTGACTAACTTTGGAAAATGTGACCAAAACCTTATCAAGACTTGTTCAAGTGACTTCAAAATTTTACCAAGGGTGTAGGGGTACTCATTCCATTGATTTTGAGTACCCATACCCATATTCATTGGCATTGGATTCCATTTAACCCTCTTTTTAATCCAACCTTTTTATGCTGAGAGATCATTTTTAATCACCAAAAATTAAAAAATCCTAGGAAAAACTTAATGAAATTATGCAAGACTCTAGATAATGTATATCATGGTAACATAGAACATTCCTAGGCCCCAATCACCCCATGGAATCGATCACTAGAACACCTTTCACCACTTTAGAGGTAATTTTGAGTGAAAAAATCAAATAATTAAAAACTCTTAAAAGAAATTTTAATTATCTGAGGGAAAAAACACTCAATTAAAGGACTTCCCTAATGACTAAGTCTTAGGTTATTGAGTTACAAAAAACTAGACCTTCATGCTGACATATCTTTATAAAATCCCCCGCAAGGGGTGCAAAAATTTCATAGAGAGAAGAAGAGAATAAGAGCTACCTCGCTTGATATAATCATTAAGTACTTCATTCTTATCTTCAAGGCACATCCAACATGTGCATGGTACATCATTTTCCACCTAATTTGTTTTGGTGGTCAACATTTTGGCTCCAACTCGGGGACGTGTGCTCAACCTGTTCTTCAGGGAAGGAGAGGATATGAGAACTCTAGAATATCTGGTTCTTATGATCTATAAAAACATCTCAACTTGATAAGAAAACCTTAGTAGCACAAGTTTTATGAAAAGGTCTAATGAACCATAGGATGCTTTATTAGAAACTAAAGGAAACCTAAATACAGAAAGAAAAAAAATGTATAAAGTAAATGCTCATTTTAAGGAGCTTATTTTCCTACCCTAACCAAAATAAAATAACATCTTAGGTAAAATCAAACATCAAATGAAACCACCTAATCATTTTATCAACCTTAAAAAAAATTGTCTTGTTGTTCGTTACCAGCGAAAGCAAGGACACATTTATTAAGAAATGAAAACCAGTGTGATGATCCGGAATGGGCGGGCTGGATGGGGAATCATAGCAATGGATAATGTTATCAAACTGCTTCCCAAACTAGCAGGTGTTACCAGATGCTTCTTCTATCCAAGATTGGATAGGACTAATGTACAAATGTGTCTGATGAGGCACATCAATTACTCCATTGTACTGTTCCACAAGGCTTATCGAATTATACTTCTCTGTATAAGTCCCAAGCTACTCCAAATCATAAGGAACCTCTGTATGCGAAGATGAAAGTTGGGACTGTTCTTCAATTAATTGCACCCAATCTAGATCTTCATTGTACTCTTTTTCAGGTCTTTATTACTAATACTTATGTACGGTTTTGAATGACATGGATCTGAATAAACATATGGAAAATTTGAACATTTTCCTTCCATACCAAGATCCCCCAAAGTCTCAAGATCTGCACTCCCTTCTCTAGGCATGTCATAGATGGGATTCTCAAAAATATTTTCAAAAGTCTCATATATTGGATTTTCAATAAAATTCCAACAATAATCATTCCCATCTATGTTAGCTGTGAGATATTCTTCATCACTATTATCACATTCCTAGATATAACTAACCTCCTCATGTTCACAATGATCATCCTTAGAATTTTTGGTTTCAAAGGTATTACAAGTAGTAAAACATTCCAAAATTTCATCCCTAAGTGGTGAACATGGAGGGGTGTCATCATACATATTACAAACTTCATGAATTTCTTCATAAGTTTCATTATAAGCCTCTATAATGGTTTCTTCTTGAGGTGGGTCTGGGGTACAAATGTGATTATCATCACTAAAATAATCATGAAAAGATCCTCAATCTTCAATATTTTCTATTGAGGGATCATGAGGAGGATCTTCAACAATGTCTGAATTTTGATAAACTTTTTCAAAGAGAACATCATGGAGGTGTTGTTCAATTTGTTCTTTTATCATTTTTGATAGGTTTAACTCCCGATTCCATATTATTCCCCTGCTAATGCATATATTTATACAATTCATAGGACGGTTGTGTTTCACCTTCCACCCAGCCTTTTCAGCTTCCTACATCAGTTTTATTTATTTATTTACAAAATCTATAATCCCTACGGATTATATTCTAACAATCCCCCTCTTAATCCGAAGGGGTGTTCGTAAGTCCGAGCATGTTTCTGAATCTTTCAAACTTTTCTCGTCCAAGCGCTTTGGTGAAGATATCTGCAATTTGATCATTTGTGGAACAATGTCGAAGATGGACTGTCTTGGCCTCTACATGATGTCGAATCAAATGATACTTTGTGTTGATGTGTTTGGTTCAATCATGGAATCTAGGATTCTTATCCAGCTTGATTGCAGAAGTATTGTCGACCAATAATGGAGTGGAGTTCTCTTGTTTTTCTTGCAAATATTCAAGTATCTTCCTGAGCCATAGTATTTCTTTCGTTGCTTCAGCTGCAGCCACATATTCTGCTTCTGTTGTTGAATCTGCTGGAACTGACTGTTTGCGTGATCTCCATGAGACAGTTGTTGATCCAAGACTCATAGTGTATCCAGAAGTTGATACTCTTGTCTCCTTATCGCCATCAAAATATGAGTCTGAGTACCCAATAAGTTTGAAGTCATCCACTTT
>LPNX010226543.1:88749-153185 GCA_001517045.1 Pseudotsuga menziesii
TCCTATTCATTCTTTCTACTACACTGTTTTGTTTAGGATTGTAGGGAACTGTAGTCTGATGTGCAGTTCCATGTTGGCGAAGATAATCTTCAAAAGCATTTGAAGTGTATTCTTTCCCATTATCAGTACGAAGTGTACCAATTTTTGATTGTGCTTGTTTTTCTATCAATGCATGAAAGTCTTTGAATGTTTGAAATGCTTCTGATTTTGTCTTTAAACAGTAAATCCAGCACATTCTTGAGTAGTCATCAACAAATGTCATAAAATACTTATTCCCATTTGCAGAAGGAGTTGGCATTGGGCCACATAAATCAGAATGCACTAATTCTAATTTCCTACTTCCTCTGGAATTAGATTCATGGAATGGCAGCTTACTATGTTTCCCTAATATACATGCATCACATTTGTTCTTCTCTTTAGGAATGGTGGGCAAACCAAATACACCATTCTTTCTCAACAAACGAAGACTGTTATAATTTAGATTACCAAATCTTGCATGCCACAATGAACTAGATGACAAATTACCTTCTCCATGTTGAGAGAGGTAGGCATAGTTCTGAACTCTTGCAAGTGTACCCTTTAGCTTCAGCAGCTTCCCATCTTCGTATCCAGTCATGATGACTTGGTTTTGAGAGTACTTTCTTATTTCTATGATTCCATCAAACATGTGGATGGAATGGCCTCGTTGTCGAATCTCCACCAAGGACAGCAGGCTTCTCTGCAACTCTGGAAGATAGAGAACATTCTTCAACAAGAAATCAAGGAATCCAGGCATCTTCAGTCGAATGGTGCCCATTCCCTTTGGTTTAAGACTTGACTTATCTACAAAGTAAACTATGCCATCTATTGTTTCATTAAGTTCTTCAAAACAGTCTTTTCTAAATGTCATGTGTGATGTTGCACCAATATCAAGCAGCCAACAATGTTTGTAAGATGAAAGTGAAGTCATTTCATTAATTCGATTACAATGTGCAACAATACAATGAGCAGAATCAGAAGATTTACTAGCATCTTGATTTTTATTATCATCTTTCTTCTGGTTATGCTTGTCTTTGATGGAGTCCCATGAAGCCCAACACTGATCTGATGTGTGCCCAGTCTTTCCACAACGCTTGCACTGCAAATCTGATCTTTTGATGGAGTTGTTTCTACCCCCTCTTCCTCTGAATTTTCTTCTTCCTCTGCCTCTCTCTTTGCCAGAGAGAGTGAAACCAACTACAGATGCTGTAGATTGCATCTTTTACAATTGTTAGTGTAATGACAAAGAGAAATAGAAAAATAATAACCTTGCAGTTCTACAGTCTCTGCCAAGGTGAGTTACAATCTTAATATTTCAACTTCAAGTTTTAAAAATGATACAATGACACAGAACATATGCTGTCAATAAGATGGGCAGTCTCAGCAATCTCCTTTCACGTAGAATGTGGTCACAACTTCAATCTTCAAGTGGATGTTCTAGCAGTCTAGGTTTACAGCTCAAAACACCAGCAACATGTATCATTCAATGGGTTCTCCAATATACGATATACACCAGCAACAACATATATCTTCCACACAGTATCAAGTAGCAATCAAGAGCTCATTAAATACACAACAAAGTGTACAAGTAAAATGCAGCAGTCATAGCTCATTTGCCAAGTTCAGGAAACAAGAAGCAGCATATATACAGCTCATATACAGTCTCATCATAAATATGAAAATATTTGCAAACAATTCCAGAAAGACTCCACGCAGAATTCTCAGTCAGTTCAATGCATATAGAAAGCTCACAGCTCCAATGCAGCACGTAGCAGTCTAGGGTATATTTAGGGTTAGGTATTCCCAACGGTCACCATAGTTTTACCTCCAACGTAGTCTTCAGCAGCACGCAGCCTTCAACGCATGCAGAGATGAATGTAGGTAAGAATTTAGGGTTTGCTATTACCAACACATAGACACACAGAGATGGAATACCAACAACCAGGTCTGGACATGTAACGCACACAATGAATGCGACTGGCAGACTGACGGAGCAGGCAGCTTGGCAATGGACTGGCAAGAAGAATGCCAGGACTGAAATGCAGCAGGCAGGAGTTATGGCAAATAGCCAAGCTCTGATACCATTGATAGGTATAACTCCCGATTCCATATTATTCCCTTGCTAATGCATATATTTATACAATTCATTGGACGGTTGTGTTTCACCTTCCGCCCATCCTTTTCGGCTTCCTACATCAGTTTTATTTATTTATTTACAAAATATATAATCCCTACGGATTATACTCTAACAATTTTTAGTTGGTCAAAGCCCTTCTCTAAATCAGTCATCATATCTTCTTCACCATTATGCCACCTCTTTAAAAAAATCCAAGAAACCTTTAAGGGATGTAATGCTTTTATCGGGAAGACCATAATACCACATCCAAGCATCCTTACTTAGTGTACTAACAAATGCCCGCATCTTATTATCTTGATGAAGTATGTTGACATCATTTATCAAAAATGAAAGAAAATATATGATGTGACAGACAACTAAATCACCATTTCCAAAAAAAAAAGAAGCAAAACAGGTCCCTCCTTTGAAAAACATGGCTCATGGTTTGAAAATATCGGGATGCCTCAGAAGTCAATAGAAGGATATGAATTTAAAATTTATGCTCTAGATTCTTTGTCATCCATAATGGCTACTAATATAACATATCTGAGCTAATCAAGCATTTCGAACTGGACCGGAGCTATATATCAAACTACGGGCTCATCTACAAAATCAATCTCAACAATTTTATGAGAAATGAGGTTTTATCCCTTCAATGGAGTTTCCATATGAAAAGAAAAATATGCATTATAAATTTCTTACAAAAGAAACTATTGTTTTCTTTTTTTGTAAATTACAAAATAAAAAGGTGAGTGGAGTCGCCAGATGAATAATAAATATCTACTCTAAACATTCATCAAACAAATAAAAAACCAAAAGGAAAGAAAAAGTCGTACTCCAGGAACAAAAAGACATGTCCCCAGCAACAGTGGAAAAAATGTTGTCGCTTAAAACACACTTAACCACAAAAAATTATCCCAACCGCCAGGTGTGTTCTTGAGGGAAACTATGAGTTTAGAACTCAATGTCACCTCGATTCCTAAGTCCTCCGTTTAGACCCAACTCCCTAAAGGTCAACGGGGGTAGCCCCTACTTACTTAGTTCCTTAAAGATTTTAATCAGGAGTTATAATTTATTAGGTTTAAATTAAGTTTGATGACAAGAAATCATGCAGAGATGCAATAGTTTTCAATGACAGACACACCTTGCTTTTGAATTAAATCAAATGCAATTACAAGAAATACAAAAACAACTATTCAAGTCCAGTTCCTATTCTATTGGGCTTTGGAAAATACAATTCACAATATTGTAAAAAAACAAGATATACAAGACTTTGCAATGAAATGCTTCCCAAATCCTTCGATCATTGAATACAATAAATTGCTCATTAACATAACTCAACTTGCATTAAATGAAATGTAACTTGATCTGAAAATGTAAATAATTTGAACTAAAAAGAATGCTTTGAAAGCAAAAAAGTGAACGAAACAAGAGATTGTAGTGTTTTGCAAGTGGTCCTGTAAGTTTTAGTTCATTTTAGGTGTCACTTGAACTTAGGGGAATTAATGTGTGAAACAATAAAGTACAACCTATCTAATGTATCTACCCCTAACACTTATCTCTTACGATTTGAGAGAGATTGTTGGGTGCTCAACAAGAGGACACAAGGTTCCCTTCTAGATCCACAAGTCAATCTTAAAGATTATTGGGCTCTTAACAGGAAGACACTAAGTTCCACAAGCCTCCCAACAGAATCTATCCCTCTAGCTCCATAGTTCAACCTTTATTTTCTCAATTTCTTATCAAGATAAGAGTTGGGTGCCTATTAATATAGCCTAACTCAAATATTCTCCCTTTTTTGTCACCCAGGGTCGAACCAACCAACAAGGGGAGTGAATGTGGGTTGAAGATTGGGGCAATGTTTATTTACTTAAAAAAAAAGAATAAAAACTTTGAAGACACTAGCCGACACGATATTGGAAGGATGGAAACGCCAAATCACTTACAAGGTGTGGGCAGAAATAAAATAAAGATAAACAACAAACTAATCCTAGCCACTCAATCCACTTTCTGAATGGAAAGGATGGGGAAAAAAAATAAACATGCAGATATGAAAACTAATTACTCTATCCCTTCTTCAATTTCTATGCAAGGGTGGGAAAGCCCAACTTCCTTTGCAAACAATGGATGGAAAATTTTAAATAATAACAAATGCTAACCTAGCCACACAACTCTCTTCCTAAAGAAGAGATGGGGAAAGCAATTGAAAGTAAATAATGGAAAATAAAAATCCCTAGCCCCTATTCACTTTGCAATGTAAGGGTGGGAAATCCCTACCTCATTTGCATGCAAGGGATGGCCAAAATATATACCCCAAATATAACTTTGAAAATCAAACAAACAATCAAGTCCAAGAGACTCTCTTGGACTTGTTACAATGACATAAATTTCAGCACCTTTAGATAAATAAAAATGAGAAAGAGAAAGAGGATTTGACCACTTTGAGGCAATGGGTTTTGAAGTGGTGACCCTTGGGGGTTCCTTGCATTATTTTCTGCCCATATTTTAACAGAGTTTCCCCTTGTAAAACCCCAAACCTGTAAAAACTCAACAGACAAAAAGTGGTAAAAGATGCCCAAAATCACTTTGGGACACCTTGCATACAAGTGTAAAAATTTGTTCAATATATGTAATAAAAATTGTAGAATCAATGGCTTCAAATAACTTGTGAAATGAAGATTTAAACTAAACTTGAAAATAAAGATAAAGAAAAATGCAGAATTTTTTTTAAGGAGTTAGTGTACTCTTTGCTCTTCAAATGGTTGAAGAAGTGGGGCATCTATTTAAAGAATCCCACTCTTCAATATGGATAACTTGCAACTTGAAAGATAAGTTAAAAAAACACAAAGAGAGGTGAGATTCTCATAATGATTAAAGAAATCAAACTATTCAAACAAGAAATGCTTGAAGTCTGGATTGCAAGAGAGAAAAACTCATAATATCTACATAAACTAAGAAGATATTACCAAGGAAAAATAGTTTGCCTCTTTTGCCTCACTTGTACTTGAAAGAAATTGAGAAAATGGGAGCAAGTCACCACCCAACAACACAAGATCTCCTCCAAATCTTTTTATTAAAATTTCCCAATGGATGGAAATTACAGTAATCTCAAACACAACAGGATTTGAGCCCAAAATCCAACGATAGAATTTGACGTAAAGTATGTTTTTGTCTTATTGCTATGATGAAAAGTACTGTACGTTTTGTTTTTTTTCATCTTGCAAAGTCGTTAAATTTTTTACTTTCCTCCTCATAGGTTTTATGATGAAGGTTATTGTCGATTACGTGACGATAGGTCATTGGTTTTTTGACGCCTAGGGAAGGTGTGATCATCGATATTTCGATGAGCCCATGACGATAGGTTGTTGGTTTTATATGTGATCTATCACTTTCTGACTTAACAAGTTAAACTGAGAGTGACCACGGTTGTCATTCTGGTTAACCATGTGAATATTATGTACAGTATGAGGATGGAAGTTCAATTACTGGGTATTTTGTGAAGGATACATTGTAGTCCAATAAAGTAAGTATAAGATCACAATGAGGGAGGAAAATGCAAGTGGCACATTTGGGTGGGTTAGTATTTTCCATATATTTATTCACTTCCACTAGTAAGTCTTATTAATATTTTGCAAAATGTGTTGAAATCTATGCATCTTTTAATAGTTTTGTGATAAGAAAGAAGTGTATAAGTTCATACTTTCTACTTTGTCAATCTATAGGCTTGTGGCATAAAAGGAAACCAATGATTATTTGGAACAACAAGCTATAGAATTGGTATGTAGTTATGGTAGGCGCTTGGAATACATTTATATTTTTGGAAAGGTTCCATTTGCATGTGTTGACTACAAGCATCTATCAAAAAAGTGAAAATGTTAACAGCCTTAATATATATGATCCATCACATTTAGAGGAAGTACAAGTTGTGCATCAATAAGAGACCATTCTATAGACTTCTAGCCTCCATTCTTAGAAGACATATTGTAGACACCAAGGCAAGTACTTCTAGGTAGAAACTCATCTCACATGCCTCGTTGACATAAGAGGAAGTTTACCTTTGCAAGTAAGGTGGATATATAAGTCCACTTTTGAGAAAGTGTTCACTCATTTTTAATAGAAATTGGAGTTAATTTTCCTCTTAAGAAGGGAGTAATTTATGAGAACTTTAAAATATATACCATTAGCTATGTTGGTCGTGTGTACATCATTGTTTGCAATAGACTTCTTTGAAGATAAATTTCCTTCCATAATGAAACAACATGGAGTGATTGTGATTATGTATATCCAAAGTGGCATATAACCCATCCATTAGCCTCCTATCACCCTGAAGTAGCAATATCTTTCCTAGAAACCCCAAGCTATATTCTATAACATTATCACTCTAATGAAGAAAACATTTCTTTATTCCCTATAATGCTCTCCAAGAGAAATTGCATGCAAAATTTTTTAAAGTTGTGCTTAAATGAATGCTTCATATATGTGATAGATAAATTATAGTCAGGTACACTATTTTCATTTTCAATTTTAGCTTCAAGGGTTCACACAATTAGAGATGATCTTGTGAATAAGTGGATCTCTTTAAAGTTTTCCATGTCAATTTCGCTCTTATAAACCTGCATATATATTTCAATAAACTCCTCTATTCTTCAACACTTTATATAGTTATCCATTATACCAGCTCATTTATAAACTTTTATAAACTTCCCTATCCCCTATTACATTTCAAAAAACTACTTTACATATTGTCAACTACTGGTATGATAATTAGGTACACAAATAATATAACAGATTCAACATCCCAAATATAAAATATTGAACTATCTTGAAATAATCCCATAGGTCCAGCTCATCATCTCTATTTTCTATCTATTGTTGAATATTTTAAATCATTTATTTTATTGAATATGATTGAAATATAGGCATAGCGAGAATGGCTCCATCCTACCATTGAAACTTTTCAAAGATTTTTTTCTCTATTTATATTTTTTTTAAGAGGCCTTATGTTGGGCCTATATTTTATTAGAGAACAATAACATGTAGACATAAAATATCATTAAAGCAACATGAATCATGGAAAGGAAAATTATATGCTAAGGTATTATATATGATATGTTTGATAGATGTATGTTCATTGTTACTAGAATCTGTGTTTATGATTTCTTATACAAATATCTATAGCTATTGAGTCACTAAAACCAGTAGTGCCATCAAATTTGGCATATATAATATGTTAGAAAATACTAACTAGGACAATATTATGATCATTGTAACTACTTATTTCTTAGGTAATTAAATTGCTAAATGTACAACCAGTTCACGGAGTCCTCATAAGAAATTGATTCCACAATGAAGGCCACCATAAATGTTTCCAAAAGTACCCTTATGATAGTTATTATATATGTTTTCCACCCATCTCATCTATCAAAATAAAGGACTCATTGATATAACAACCCCATTAGCATAAATTCTTGTTTTGGATAGTGACTAATTCAGTGGATTACATTCTGATCTTTAATTCCAAAGTTCTTGCTAGAATGGGAAATAACCTCCCTACACCATTTTCTTTATAATCTAAAACATATGGCGCCCTTTTTCTTTATTCTCATCTCATATCTTGTATTATGGACCTGACATATAGAGAAAAACCAATAACAAATCGATTCATTGGATACTGTACTTTTCTATCTCTAATGTTAGAATGTGTGTTTGTGCTTCCTTATAAAAATATCTATAGCTATATGAGTTGCTATCACTATGAGTGCCACTAACTTTATCATATATAATAGATTTCTAGGAAAAGTTATGATCACTATAACTAGATATTACTTAGGTAACTAAACTTGCTTTTTTAACAACTTGTTCACATAGTTTTCCATAGCAAATTGTTGCCACAAGTAAGATCACCATAAATGCTTCCACAAGTTGTCCCTTAAGAAATTTATTATCTATGGTTGTCATCCATCTCATCTCTCTATGAAAAGGATTCAATGGTATGAAAATCACATGAGCATAAATTCTTGTTCTGGATAGTGACTTCTTTGAATTACATTATGAAAGTTTCATTGCAATTTCCATCTAGAATGGAAAACAACCTCACCATACTATTTTCCTTGTAATCTACAAAATATGGAACCCCTATCTTCATATTGATTCTCATATCTAGTATTAATGCCTTGACATATGTAGAAAAACCAATAACAAGTCCATTACAAGTCTATTGTACTTTTCCATATAGACATCATTAACCCACTTAGTGCAATTTGAGCAAAATCAAATTGACTACAATAGAAATGCCATAGTTGGGCATTATTAAACCCACACCAAAACGAGTTGTGCATGAGTACATGCATTTGTAGCTAGTTTCCCAAGTTAGGTATATATATACCCATCCAATTCAAATTATTATAACTCAAAAGAGGAGTAATAGAATTCTTAATCTAGCCATAGATCATCATCATCAACATTATCATCCATCATCTTCAATGTGTAGAATTTACCTCAGAAAAAAACAAAGTTGAAAAATACCCGATTTGCATAGTTAGGCCTTCTGATGTAAGATATATCTATTTTCATTGTTAGAATACCAAAAAACATTTACATCATTGAAACACGACTCCAAATTCCAATTTTAGCTTGGGAAGATATCAAATCCGATTTGGAGTATTCTGATCAATTCTAATTCTTATAGCAGTATACAAATTTTCATGTTGTAGACCATATGCGACAACCTTCATTTTCGAGCTAAAATATGCAACCATTTCGCAGTACCATGTTGATGCTATGAAGTACTGATACAGAATTCACTAAGCATTTAGTTCCATCTTAGACGACTTGGTCTTAGAACAGTAACTGTTGATGAAAAATGGGTTTTGTCCTAATATTGCCAAAATAATTCTGATCTTTTCTTTTCTCAAAATTTCATAATCAAAAAACAATTTTGAACAAATTGAATCTGTTTATATATAAAAAATACAAATTGGGTTTCAATGGATTCAATCAGATACCAGTCTTATGTCATTCCTTCTTAGTTCAACTTATGCTATGGGGGGTATCACTCCATGTGCCTTTCAAATTAGTGACAACATATTCCAACATGCACATGCTGAAGATGTTAATTGTATTGACATTTTTACAGGTTCATTGATAATAAGGATGGCATTTCCAATCTTAGGAAGTGCTTTTCTGGATTGTGGAGCTTGGACAATAATGCAAATGTTATAGAAGGTTCCATGAGAAGGCCATAATAATTTATGCTATAGCCCCAGCTTGAAGGAGGGAGTAAGTTGATCATATAAGTTTTAATTACGATCTTAGTTCTTTAGTATTTCTTCATTATTTTATCAGTGCAGAAAATACTCTTTCTACAGGAAAGATTGGAAACCCAATGTACTTTTTCAAATGTATACATGGAAATAGTGTATGGTATTTGTTGTTCAGTAAATTACATATATGGGAATGATTCCAATAAAAAATTATTGAAGATGAAGAAAAATGATGGCAATGGACATGCTACTTGCATACTAATGCGAAGGATCTTTCCTCCAATTCATCTTTCATATCTTGTTCGTGGTGGTATCTATCAACAAGGTGAAACTGTGTTTGAACTTGGCATATTTGGTGCATATTTATGGTATGGAATTCTTTCTTGAGATCCTTATTTTAAATTAAAATGTCACTGGTTTGGTACTAAAATAATTAAGCATATATTTCATGGTTTATTTGTTTAAAAGCATAGAAAGACAATTTTATGGCTTTATTTCATGGCTTCATTTGTGAGTCTATGCATATGTGATGTACATATTGAATAAATGTACATCATGTAAAATACCACAACTAGCTATGCTCTGCAACGTTAAATAAATGGGGGCATGATTTCACAAGGAATAGGGAGGGAAAACATTCAAACCCTTGAGCCAATAGGGTAAATCCAAATGTCAAAGGGAAAACCCATAAAGGTGTCAAATACCCATTTTGCCTTTTGTGTCCAATCATCTAGAAATTGGTTGGGAAAGTTAATGCATGGGGATGGGAAGAGTATGGGAGTCAAATTCAAAATTGGGAAGCCACCCATTTTTGGAAAATGTGTTTTTGACTTATTGGAAAATTAAATGCTTGGAAATGCATTCCCAATCCATTATTCACCCATGTATTTCATTCCTCACCCATTCTCATTCACGTTTGTCTCTCTCACGCAGCTGAAGATTTCTAAGCTATCTCTTTCACGTTTTCTACAGTTTTACCATTTTTCTCCATGGATCAGAAGTAGTTTTTGTGTTGTTGTGTGCATGTGCAGTAGGGATCCACGTTTTGGTGGTTTTAAGAGGCCGTACTGTCTCCCTCATGCAAATGAGATTTATGGGAATTTCCCCTCACGATTTTCCTGTCATTTCTTCATTTATGCATGCCCAAAATTCATTTTCTATGTTGCTAAGTGAATGTGTAGTAGAGATATACATTTTGGGGTTTTGGAAGAGGTCATTTTTTCCCACGCAAATCCCATAAGCGTTTTCTAAACTCAAATCCATGAACTGGGGGGTTCGTAGAGATCGTTTTTGCCTCTGTAAATCCATTGAATGTTTCCTGAAACACCTTTGCTCACCTGGGTCGTTTTTCCCCAATTTATTAAAATTGATGCCGATGGTTTTTGCCTGGATTTTACATGATGTCTCAAAACATATTGTGCCTGGCTAGCACATAAACCATCGGCATCAATTTTAATCGTCAATACATAAGACACTAAATCCATGGTGGTCTGGCCTTTGCCTTGATCTCCGCACCATGATCAAATAAAAATATTTACATCATGTGCAATTCAATACCATGGGGTCACTAGTGGAAAATGAGAGATTAGTAACAAAAAAAATGACCAAAATCCACATATCAATGACCACTTTTGGTTTGGCAATCGTTGGTGGCTAATTTACGGTCTTTTATTACGTGACCAAAATTGGTCATTTTTTTTGGTCATTTATAGCTTGTCACTTGGTCATTAATTTGGTCATATATTTGGTCATTAATTTGGTCGTATATTTGAATCAATGACTAAATATATGACCACACTTATGACCAAATTAATGACCACATGACAGACTAGAAAATGATTGAATTTGGTCACATAATAAAAGACCGTAAATTAGCCACCAAAATTGCTTTTTGGTCATTAATATGCGAATTTTGGTCATTTATATATCATTGTTTGTTCATGTATCTCTCAATTTTTGGTCATTTTATATGCGAATTTTGGTCATTAATTTCATTTATTGGTCACTAATTTAGTCATTTTTAGTCGTTTTATGTGTGGTTATTATATTTTAGTAGTTTTAAAGGTGTCCAATATTAATCAATATAAATTTTTAATATGATATTATGTTTAAATTAAAAAAATAATCATACATTATTTATCATCATCTAATACACATGTGAATTATGCAATGTCACGTTAATTAGCTAATTACAACACTTATAAATAATATAAAGTACAACCATATAATTTTTAAATCAAACAAATTATATTATATGAAATGTCAAGTATTACAATAAATATGAGTTTTCTAAAAAACTATCTCTATATAACTTTACATGAAAATCATCTAGTACATCGATGACTTTTCCAAATATTACAATGGCTAAACCATCCCACTTGTACTTGGATGCTAAGCCATACTTAGATCTTGCGGCAACTTCAAAAACCATACTTAGCAGCGTGAAACCCTCAGCAACAGGCTCTTCATACTCAATGGAAAAGCCTCAGCAACAGGCTCTTCATACTCAATGGCCCACTTTTTGAGCTTTCTATCTGTGCACGTGCTTTTGTATCTGCATTGCACATGCTTCTGAGCTTTCTGATATTTCTGAACTTTTTGAGCTTTCTGAACTTTCTGAGCTTTATATCTGTGCATGTGCTTCTGTATATGCACTGCAGTAGCCTCCCTCCTCATGTTGTTATAAATATTGCGAGTAAGGTTACCTACAAACAACACATGTTAAACAATAAATTATGTTGCTCGCTAAAAAGAGAAAACAAATAATTGAAAAATGTACATGGTAATTTCACAAGATTTAACATGGCAAAAAAAAAACAATTCCAACAAACAACAGGTGTACTCAAAATGCATAAGCAGTTAGAACCATCATACATACAAATACATGAACATGAAATACCTCTCCATAAGGCCTGAAGATCAATGCCAGCATTGCACAAAGCAAGAAATTCTTTCTGAGAAATATATGAACGAACTTTGCACTAAATAATTTTTGTCGAATTTCCCAATACCTTAGTTCTTCTAACCTCTAATTCATCCATTTGAATTGTTGTTAGCAATTCTACCCAAACTGACTTCCAGATAATGTATATCTCCTACAACTCATCCTGAAAGAGAAACATCAATGTGTATCAGAGTTCCAGTATAGAAAACTTTTTCAAATTTGATTGGAAACTACATCCTACATAGATCAAGAATACATAGGGGTCAAATACAGATCATAAATATTACATGATCATCCTTATCCTCCTCTTCTTCTAGATCTTCATTCTCATCCTGTTAGAAATAAAAACATGAAACAACAATTCACATTACACTTTAATAGAGATATCATGAACCAGTTTACCATTCAACCTACACAATCAACTTAGTTTTCTTATAAAGGTATCTCTACATCTGGTGGCTCAAAAAATTGAAATTCAAGAAAATGGTTTCAAAACTTACAGTTGTATCGTCATCCTCAAAATCCTTAGTTTCCTCCTGAGTATCTTTAAGGGCAACAATCAATAGCAGTTGAGTAAATATTTCATTAGTGTGCAAGGGGAAATCGAGTTTTGGACTATGAGGAATAAAGATTTCACCCTCTACAATGTTAGTAAACATATTATGCAACATACAGGAAAAATACCAAGAGAAAATATATTATAGTTCATTGCAAAGTATGTTGATCCACCTTATCTTTCTAAATGTTAAAAGTTCAAGTACACAATACACTAACCTCATCTTTCTTTTTCTCTTCCGCTTCAAAAGATTCCTTTTCATCCTGATGAAATGAAATTTTAACATGTTAAAAGTATGATGACTTGCAGAACTAGAAAAATAAAGTAAAGAACTAAACAATATAGTTTCCAAGAAACAACTTACATCCTTGTGTTTTCCCCATGTCTCATCTGCCAACTTCTTTGCATATTCAAGATCATCACATACTAAAATGTTATCAAATGATGTTCCTGATTTAACCTGTAATTGCAGCCAAGGAAAATTTATTATATGAAAATAGTTTATATAAACAACTAACATAGGGAAAACCGATCTATCACATACCTTCCATAACTCAATTCCTAAGTATTTCATATTAGGGAAAACATAGAGTTTTGGATCATCCTTGAAATCTGCTTACAGTGTATCCCAAAGTCATGAATAATGAATGAATATGAAAAACTAACGAACTTGAAATATATATACAATGGTCAATTCAATCAAAGTGTTACTGAAATTCAATAGTTTACCCAGATTGTCAATCATTGGTACAACCCATTTTCCTTTGTACTTCGAATTCTTGATTTTCTTCCAAACCAATAGATGCAGCATTATAAGATTGCACAATTAGACACAGCAATATAAGGAAGCACAATTAGTATACAACAAAATAGGAAAGGAATGAAAATTAAAAAGTAAATCAGTGAAGTTGTCCCAAATTCAAGATTATTATTTTATTGCGCATATGCCCAAACCATGTTGAAATTACTAAAGTTACATGCATGATATGCATGTGGGTGTGGGTGTGGGTGTGGGTGTGTGTGTGTGTGTGTGAGAGAGAGAGAGAGAGAGAGAGAGAGATAAAAACGTCATAAATGATTATAATATATTGTTCCACATTTTCAGATGAACATTACTTCAGACAAGAAGAAACTTAAAAGGTGAAGATTGTCACCTCCACTTTGCACAAACAAAATTAAATCAGCAAGTCTAAGGTTATACCCATCAAATATTAGTAGGATAAAATTAATAATCACACAACATCTTAGCTCTTCAGCCTTGGCAGTGCCAGACCAAGTTTTGCTCTAGTGTAATGCCTCCCTTCTAAATAAAGGACTTGCATAATCTACAAACTTTATAAAACACATCTTCTGCAGTCAAGATGCATAGTTTATATTAATCAAGATGGGGTCATCAGAGTAAAATATACCTCCAATCATGCAATGATGCATTCCATTGTCTAGACAACTTGGTCTCTTGGTACTACCCAAAGACAAGAAAATTTATTAGGTTTTAATTTGAGGCTGATTGTGGTGCCTAACAGCCTTTGTTTCTAAGTGAAGTAACTCATGTGAGTGGTGTCCACTGTCAAAGGGAATCTATTTTATACTGCACATTAGACATGTGATAAATTTAGTCCCAGTTTATGAAACAAATCACAAGAATACCAACACAAGTTATGCATTCATGAGGCATGGTGGAGAGTCAAGAATTTCTACTTCCAAGTGTTCAAGTGTATTCCTGCATTGTTTCCCAATTAAGGACCAATGAAAAAAATAACATATTTAAGGAATTATTCAAGGTTACAATGGCTTGCATAGATGAGGGTGATTAAACCCTTGGTCCTTTACACTCAAGGTTAGGTGCAAGTCCTGAGAGATACCTCAAAGCTTATGGCTTCTTAGCCACTACAGACAACCTTAGAACTTAGAAGTTTACTCCAAAATTGAATCAGGGAGTTGAAGAAAGAGAGTTGTTACCATCTATTCCACACAGGACATTTAGAGCAATAGAAGACATCAACTCATAGCAATCCTAGGGTACAACATGATTCATCTTTCTCGATTCTAGATATATTAGAATCTAGAATTGTCTTCCTACTCTGTTCTTCAAAATCTTATCATCACAAACACATTCAATTTTCTCCAAAACAAAATATTTGAAAAGTAAAGGCACATTAAAATAGGCCAATATAATTGATACTTTTGATTACCTTGGTGGCATCTGAGTCTATAATTTCCTCTGGAATTCCATCATATCCCTGCAAACAAAGGTTAGAAATTGTTAATCCTTCACAGCCAAACCCAAGTCATTTTTTCGTAAAAGATACAATCATTACATATCGTTAAACTCAAGAAGAAACATAAACAAAACATAAAAACATGTAATGGGAAAAAATGAAAACAAATCAAGGCCTTGATATTCATACCTCGAGATTTTTGTCTTCTGGATCAGGAATGTATTCTTTGTCTTCCCAGTCCTCTGGCTGCACATACTCAACACATCACCATAAGAAAATGATTGCACACATTGTTAAAAAAAACATGCACAATCAGATGCAACCGTAGGTTATACATTTTTGGCATTAGGATATTTGATTTGCTTTGGTGGTAAGATATCCCAATCGGTGTATAAACTTCTAGAAACTTTCTCCTTGTTGTCAATGAGAATGTTGTAGGTAGCGTCAGGGTGAAGAATGAAAGTATAAGCATGAGTTAACTTATCAGTTTCACATGATACATCCTTTTTGATAGGATGGTTCTTTCCACCATGACCAAGAATTGCATGAACCTTATTTGTACTATAACCACATATATCGGGACCAAACATGATACTGCCATCACAAAAAATGCTAGTTAGACATCAAAGCAAAGCTACTGCTTAAAATGTATACGTTGTTTCACAAAGGAAAGAAACATAACTTAAAGGCATTAATTAATGGAAGCAATGTTGAAGAGGGCTAAGTTGAGTAGGTACCTGTAAGGTGTATCTCCACCAAAAAAAAATTGGTCAACATCACCACTCAATTGCTTCACATATCCACCACCACAATCAAGTTTTGGCTCATGCTTTACAGAAAATTGAAGAACAAGTGTGTTGTCGTTGTTGTTGAACTCTAGAAACTCGACCAAAATGGCAAAGAAACGCGCATATGGGTGGGACTGAATACCTACTTTGACCAACCTAGTCAAATCCCACTTACAAAGATTGATAATTCAAAAATCATAATCCTTGTATTAATCCATGTAAATCACTTGTTAATTACTGTTATGCAAGCTCTTAGTACCAAAGCTAGATTGTTTAGAACACTTGCAATGATAAGTTGTTAAAAAGGATTAATAATGAAGGTTTTAGTTTAGAGACATCCAATATCCAAAGTGGTGTCCAAAATATTAATGCCTTTTAAGGAGAACCTCATGAAGATATATGAACGCATACCTTTGTCATCAGGGCCCCCTTTCCATTTTCCAATAGTTTGTAGCCACTCCCATGCTGCTCCCTCATCCTTCTTCCAATCAAATATCACCCAACAATTTTCCTGTCCATCTTTTGTACCCAAAAGAGAAGTGTTAGCAATAATTTATAAATAAAGTGTCATCAAAGCTTCCACTAAAGCAAAAAATATTAAGAGACAAAATTGATGTCAGCAATAGTTTATCCTTAACACAAAATTCCAGATAATTGGACCGTTGGACACCCTATATGCAAGTTAATTAAAGCCAACATACAAAGTGTTCAATATAAATTGTCAACCTGGGGAAGTCTCTTATTTCAAGAATAATGTGCACTGTATATGCTTTAAACACTAAGTAGCTGATGCTGTAAATGAATGACCCTACTTTCCTGCTCATCCGGACTCATCCCATAATCTACTTAATCTAGTTTACCTTCTTAAGAATGCAATCACAAGTACCTTCTTACAATCCTTAATCTAGAATAATAAAAATTCAGGAAATAACATCTAGATTACTTTTGTAGAAAGTTAAATCCTTAATTACCAAACCATCTAAAGATCCATAACAACTATCTAAATTCAGCTTATTCTAGAAATTCAAAGTACGGGAATTAAATTATGCAATTATAAATGTGAAGAAACAAACTACAAAGATCTAAAGAGAAAAGGGATTGAAAGAAATAGGGATGAACAGGGCTTTCATAGCTATCACACAGTTGCATAAAAGAAATTTAACCTATACAGTCGACTGGCACACCACACCACTGCAGTTTACGGAAGATGCAATTACTAATTATTCAATTGACACACATCAATTTGATGACTATTGTAGCTCACTGTAAATGAAGGAAATTATCACAAAATCCAACCACACAACATAATAAATAAAGTACCTAATTAACTCAACAATCCCTATGGGAAGGCGGGCCCAGCCTTTGCATAGAGATGCTGGACGTAACACACGTTAGAACACCGAGATCTGAAGAATCAAACTCCTTGTATTAAAATGGTAAATGAGCACACAACCTCATTCACAATTGATACAATAATTTGATTAAATTTTTCAACCCTTGGCTCAGAATAGTTCCCAGTATTTATACAATTACAATCATAACATATTCCCACTATTATCGGGTAGCCATGAAGATCTATGATCTTTAGGATGCCCTAATTATGATAAGTTGTTACAGTCGTGGCAAGATGAGAGCAGAAGATATAGGAAAGCTGTTACTCGAGCCAAAAATAATGATCATGATCAATTAAGAAGATACTCCATGGATTGCAGCTATTTTTTAGCAGTGGCGCACTATTGCCTCCGAATTTGTTGCAGCCTGTTACAGCTACCTTTATACAACTCGCGTGGAATAATACCCTTGGACCACATTCTTTGGGCAATGATGGAATGGATGGCGATCATCTTAGTAATGAATGTTCATCCCTTTTTTGGCATGTTCATCCCACTACACCTGTATCCTTTACATCTCGAATTTTCTTTAGAAAACCACCATATGTTATCATAATTTAAGATGTAAAGCCCTGATTACAACAATCCTAAGCATTAAAAAAATAATACAATGATTAACCATACCTGTATGAATTGAGGGATCGAGTGAAGGAAAAACATATGTTTAGTATACATAATAGAGTAGGATGAGGCAAAAAGAGGTAGGTAAGGGTGGTCAAAAAGGAATCATTTCTGGGCCCAACATATCCCCCCAACTGTTCTATTGCATGTCCTCATGCAAAAAACTCCATTATTTTGAATTTGAATATGGCATTGTACTTCGTTCATAGAGAGAAGAAAAGTTGTATGGGAATTCAGGCATTCCCTGTTTTTCCAAAAATCCCTTATGGACAACCCAATATCTCCAACACTTCTACTCTTCCACCCTTGTTAATGAGAAGTCTTCCCTGTACGGTTTTGCTGGCCACCAGATGAGAGGAAATTTGAATTTGAGTCCTAGCCAATTAACCCCACATTCCTTCATGCATCCAACATATCCCTCAACCCTGGAAAGTGCCTGTTCAAAATTCCTGTAACAGTAGGGATCCCTATTTCTTAGGGTTGAAGAGGCAACCTGCCATCTGTGTTGGTTACCTTCCAAAGCCAATCATTGATGCATGGAAATCTGGCTAACACAAGTAGAAATAACCTTTTCTTGAAGTTCCATTATACGCTGAGTTTGGATGGGGCACAAGACTACATTCTGATGATGAGCAAGGAGGATACGAGGATTATGAGGTTCGCTTCGAATCCAAAGGTTAGAGTGGGCCTCATTATGAGAGAAAGTTTGGAAGGATCTTTCCCACTGAACATGATTTCTCACAAAGGAGGCAAAAGCCCTCAGTTGAACATCACCTGAGAAAGGGACATGATTCGAATGGCGGTCCAAAGGACAAGCCAACTCATGCAAATAAATCTCACACAACAAATTCTGGTCCTCAAAGTCACTTTCCATAAATGTTTTCAAGAATTTAGCTAAGGTCGTTATTTCATATGGTCTCCCTTCTTTTACAGCCCTTAGTTTAAACCAAATGAACTGCTCAAATAAAAACACAGGGTAAGAGGAGGATGGTACTCTGGTACCCAACAATTCCTGAGAAAGAGTATACAGCTGATCTTTTTCCACCCGCATGGATTTGAACTTTTTCAGCTCATTTAGCTCCTTCTGTAACTCTTCCCCAAGGAGTTTCTAGGACATAAGTTCTTCTGCCCACTTTTCCTTCAATTCCCTGATGGTATTCCTATGTTCAGTGAGGGAAACCATCCCTTCTTGATATCTCTACACCTGACTCCTCCACTTCCTCACTTCTATTCTCAGGATTGAGAGTTCTTTTGTCAGCTTCGGGATTTCTTCATCTTCAGCATGTTCTTCATTATCAGAAACCAAATTGACAAAATTTTGAGGAAGTTGAGTCCATACCTTATCACCTGATGTTCCAATTTGAACATCCAGTACTTTTTAAATCACTTCTGGGGGTGTTGGTTCTTGTGTAATAGCATCCCTTCCTTGAATTTCTCCTATAGCAACTTTAACCATAGGAGTCTCTGAAAAAACTTTTGGTGATGTTGGTTCTTGTGTAACAACATCCTCTCTTTGGAGTTCTCCTATAGAAACTTCAACAACTGATTGCGAGGTTTTTGGTTCTTGTGTGACAACCTCCTCCTGAATTTCGATCTCCCTATCTGCCTGATTGTTAGTTGCAGCTTCGACAGGGGGATGCAAGGCTGCTGGTTCTTGTGTAACAGATCCTTGCCCTTCTCTTTCTTCATGTTGTTGGGATTGTAGAGTTGATTTCATGTATTTTTCAATATGGAGCTATTCTTCGAGGATTTCAGTGTCCCCCGAGGATTGTGATTGCATTTGTTCATCATCTCCTAAATCCAAATCGGGAATGATGTCTATTTCGGGATTGATTTCTTGTTGCTTCCTAAGAGTCTCCACAGAAATTTATAGGGATGTTGGTTCTTGTGTAGCAACATCTTGTTTAACTTCCTCATTTTCCTACTGGTGGGGCTCTATTTCTATTAACTCTGTGTCCTGAGACGGTTCAGGAGTCACAGTGCAAACTTCTTCGTTAAATTCTAGAATATTTTCAATCTCTGGTTCATCTTCCCCCATTTGGGTGGAAACTTCAACGAGAATATTCAAGGATGTAGGTTCTTGTGTATCAACACCCTGTTGAACTTCATCCTCATTCTGTTGTTGAGGTTCCATCTCTATTAGTTCTGTGCCCTGAGAAGGTTCAGGAGTCACAGCGCAGACTTCTTCAACAAAATCAGGAATAATTTCAGCCTCTGGTTCACCTGTCCCAATTTTGGGTGGAAACTTCAATAGGAATATTCAGAGATGCTTGTTCTTGTGTATCAGCACCCTATTTATCTGCTACTTCCTTTTGCTAGAGTTTCTCTTAGGGAGCTTCACCATCCTTCCAATCAGGTTGTCCTTGTTCTTCCATAACTACAGGTACGGGTTGTTGTGTCACAAAGGCATGAACTATGACTTTGTAGACTGACTGGTTAAATATTTCTCCACACATAGGGCAGACCACTCTTTCTTCCTCCTCACCATCCTCAGCAGGAGTTGATCCTTCTAATTGGTCTGTAGCTTCAGCTAGTGTGTGCAGCTTCCTTTCCACTTGTTTCCTGCATGCTTCCTTCCAATTTTCTAGTTCTTTCTGAAGTGATTGTACTTCCTCCTTTAATATCCCATTTTCATACAGAAGTCCCTCAATTTGAGGTTCTTCTACAGCGGGTTCCTGTGGGGCATCATTTTCTTAGGGTCTCAAAATGGGGAATTCAATCTGTGCTTCTATGGTTGCCCATCTTTCCCGTGCTGCTTCAGCTACTATAACTGACCTAGTTATTTTCCATCTTATTGGTGGTGATGCCTATATTTCCTCTTTTGATCTCCTACTTTTCCTCTGTGGTGCCAAAATCTCCAAATTTGTAGCTGATGTGGAAGGGATATCCTCTGTCTCGGCATTTTCCTGTACTTCCTCAATCAAAGTTCCTCCCCATTCAGGGGAAGATTCAATGGTCAAGACCTCCATGTTTTCTTCTGTTATCATGGCTCTAACATCCTCGGCTTCAGCTATCACAGCATCTAATGCTACTCCATTTTCAGCCTCTATTGTCAAAGCTTCCATATTATGAAATCTCTCTACAGGGTTTTCTTGAGCATTTTCCTCCAATTCTTCTGCTTGGTCTTCTGACTGATCATCCGATCCAGTCTCATTTGCCCCCCCCCCCAACTAAATTGGAGGGACTTCGAACCTCCTGTTTCTCTTCATTTCCCCCCAACTGTGCATTGGCAAGCTCCTCTTGGTTTTGAATAGGCCCCATGAGTACAGGTACTTCTACTTCTTCTTCTATTGGAATGCCAGGCAAAAGGACGGGTTCCTAGTTTATCTGAATTTGACCTATGAATTTCTCCCAGGTTTGGTTCCATTAAGCTAAGGCCTATAAAATTATGAAATTGATTAGGCCATGGTGGGTAAGGGAGGAGTTTGGATGCTTGGCTGTTCTAACAAACCCCGCCATATGGTGTAGATCATTCAATAGATAAAATGGAATGTTCAGTAAGGCCCTATGACGGAGATGAGATAATAGAGGAAATTCAGAGTAATAAACCGTTTGATACCTACCTTCACAGGTGATATACTTCTTGAGGAAAACTACTACTTGATCCCATGGATGAGGAAATGACTGTAATGATATCCCTCTCCTTGACTGACGAATGTGCTCCCCCTCTATCAGAAAATCCTGTAATGCAGTAGCATTGGGGGTTCTTCTAACAAACTAGGCTCTTCCCACCTGAGGAAGGCCAGTGAGCTCAGCCACTATTGCTTCATAGACTTCTATACGTAACCCCCGAACCTTTGAGTGGGTTTCTATAATATTTAAGGCAAATTGTAGAGTTGTCTCGCGATGAAACCCATTCGGGCATTGAAAGAATTCAGTCCATCCCACAACTTCAAAAATAGAGAAAACTTCGGTATTTCTTCCCAGTTCTGGTGTATTTGGAGGTTCATGCCGAGCCGGGATACCCATGTTTGTTTGACAGTCCGACAAATTATAGGTACCGACAATGGATTTTAAAGCACGGAGTATGCATGAACAGCTGAGAATGGAGTTGGGTAAATTCGGAAAGTTTCAGAGTATGGAAATGTTTGGAATTTTATCCCAAATTAGGAAAGGTGGCGGTTATCAAGTAACATAAATGGCCATTAAGTCATACTAGTGGATAGTTAACAGTATGCAGGTGTAATAATGGGCACAAAAAGGAAGGTATGATTAATGTTGTCAAATCTAGTTAACGCGTAATCAAGTAAATAATAAAAACCGTACCTTCAAAAATATACGATGAATGGTGACCTTTGGAAAATAGTAGAGCGTGTGAAGTGCAGCCATGTAAATTTAATCATTATTGCAATCATGCTGTAATGACCTTTTTTTCCAGCGGACCAAAACCATCGTGTCAATCTTGTCAGAAACATAATGAATGCTGTGAAATAAATCGAAATTGCTAGCATCAGGAATTGGGACCAGATCTGGAGGAGTCACTAACCAAGGTTGCAAAGAGTTCTGCCAATAATGAAGGAGTCACAGCCACAGACCATAGAGAAATCAAGCATTTTGGTAGAGTCACGACCATGAAGTATATAAAAATCAGCCAACTTTGGCGGAGTCGTAGCTGTCGAAAAAGGTAACATAGTAAAAATGGAACGATATCGCAACTACCGAAAAAGGTTAAAATGGAGAAAAGTGGAACGGTGTCGCAACTATCGGAATCGAAAAAAGGCATGAAGTTACAGTGTTGAAGCTGCACAGAATGAGGTAAAGAGTGGGAGTTTACATTGTTGCAGCAACAGAAAACAGAAAAATAGGCAACGGGTGACGGTGTTGCAGCTGCACACAACGGGATAAAGGGTGGGAGTTTACAGTGTTGCAGTTGCAGAAAAATGGAAAAATAGGCAACGGGTGACGATGTTGCAGCTACGCGGAATGGGGTAAAGGGAGGTATTTTATAGTGTTGTGCCTGAAAAAGAAAAAGAAAAAAAGGCAAAGTATTACAATGTTGCAGCTGCAACAAATTTGTTCAAGGAATTTTCTTCTAATGCAGGAAATTACAGAAGGACGACCTTGGTCGATAGGCCCGATAATGACCACTGCTTCTTAGGCGCTTCAATTTATTTATGTACAAAAATTTTATATAAGATTTATAGTGATTATATAAGGATTGACAGTGGCAGAGCAAGATTCATGCCCTTGTTCTAACTGGTATTCCGAATCAACTGCAATTTGTGAAGTGAATGCATATTTTGAAATGGGCTTATGGTACAGTCGTATCCTGTGACCATTAGCAAATAATGGTGCACGATTCTCATCAATGGTTACTAGGTGGACTGTACCATTATCAAATACTCTGTCTACCAAGTATGGGCCCAACCATCTTGTGCGTAACTTACCCTTGAAGTCCCTTTTGAATCTTGAATCGTATAATAATTCCTAGTCTCCTTCGCAGAAGACTTTCTTTTTATGAATCGGTCATGCCAATTGGATCTCTGTTGCTGGATTAATACTATCTGATCCACAGCAGCTAAACTGTTCTCATAAATTTCATTCAATTGATTCAATCTTCTCTTCTGGGCTTCGGTCACATCTAAGTTTACCTCCCTAGCTATCTTCAAAGTCTTTATTTCAAATTAAATGGGGAAGACAACACTTTTCCCATACACCAAGTAATAAGGAGAGAAACCTGTAGTATTGCACCAAGTGGTATGGTATGCCCACAATGCTTCTGGAAGTCTATCATCCCAATCTCTATGATGTATCTTGACCATTTTGGTAAGGATGGCTTCAATAACTTTGTTAGTGCTTTCTACCTGGCCATTGGCTTGGGGATGGTATGGTGAAGCTATCCGGTGTTGAATAGGTACTTCCATAGCAGAGCTTTGAATTGATGTGACACTAATTGAGGTCCTCCATCTGTAACCACTTCCTTGGCTACTCTAAAATGGGTAAATATTTCACCATACAGGAAATCGATCACAGCCTGGTCATTGGCTTTCACCAAAGCCATAGCTTCTACCCATTTCGTCATGTAGTCGGTACAAACCAAGATGTAGGATTTCTTCCTGGAATGAGGGCTAATAGGACCAACAAAATCTAAGGCCCATCTGTCAAAAGGTTCAACCACCAGTTGTGGTTGAAGAGGCATTTAATCCAATATATTAGGTTGGCCCATCCTCTGGCAGTTGTCACAAGACTAGACATATCTTTTTGCATCCATGAAAATGGTTGGACAATAGTAGCCCATTCTCAACACTTTGTGTCCTGTCCTCCTGTCTACAAAATGTCCCCCACAAGGCTCGTCATGGAAGGACTTCAAAATATGGAATATTTCATCTTCTCTTACACATCTTCTGATCTCAAGATCAGGGCCTGTGTAGAAGAAATGATCGTCTATCCAACAATACCTGGAACTTTGTTGAATAATTTTCCTCTTTTCTCTTTTGGACAAATGTGCCAGAAGCTTCCCTGTAGCCAAATAGTTAGCGACATCTGCATACCAAGGGGAGTGAGCTAAAACTGCAAATGAGTGTTCATCTGGAAAAGAGTCCTCAACAGGAAAATTATCATCACTGTTAGTAAAACGAGATAAAAAATCAGTGACAACATTTTCTTTTCTAGGTCTGTCTATAATGGTGATATCAAATTCTTTTAACATTAACAACCATCTAGTTACCCAAGCATTTGTAACAGGTTTATTCATTAGATATTTGATGGTCAAGTGGTCAATGTGCACAAAGGTAGCATATTCAGTGATATAATGTCAGAATTTGTTAATGGAATAAACAATGGCTAAAAAATCCTTCTCGGTAACAGTATAATTAAGTTCAGCAGGGGCTAGGTTTTTGCTAATATAATAAACTGCATAAGGTGCTTGGCCATCCTCCTGTCCTAAAACTGCTCCAATGGCGGTATCAGAGGCATCTGAAGAAATGTCAAAAGGCAGGGTCCAATTGGGCCCTCTTAGGATGGGAGCTGTGGAAAGCTTCTCCTTAAGTTTAACAAACGTTGTCTGGCATGCCTCATTCCAAATAAATTGCACATCCTTCATTAAAAATGAAAACAAAGGAGAGGCAAGTTTGGAAAATTTTTCTATAAATCTTCTATAATATCTAGCATGCCCTAAGAAACTTCGCACTTCTTTTTCAGTTACAGGAGTAGGTATATTTTTTATTACCTTGGTTTTAGAGGGATCTACCTGGATTCCATCAGTAGAGATAAAATGCCCCAACACTACTCCTTCACTCATCATCATATGGTACTTTTCAGCGCTCAAAGATAGCTGGGTTTGTTTGTAGCGAGTTAAAACCTTTTCCAAATTTTTCAATGCTTCTTCAAAGTCTTTGCCATAAGGAGTAAAATGATCCATGAAAATTTCCATACTATCATTAACTAATTCTGAAAAGATACCAATCACAGCTCTTTAAAATGTGACTGGTGCATTGCATAAACCAAAGGGAAGCACTCTGTATGCAAAAGTTCCCCGAGGACAGGTGAAATTAGTTTTATCCTGGTCTTCAAGAGCAATTCAGATTTGATTGTACCCACTAAACCCATTCAAGAAGGAGAAAAACTTCTTCAAGGTTTCGAGTACTTGATCAATGGAAGGCATGGGAAAGTGATATTTATGTGTTTCCTTGTTCAGCTCTCTATAGTCCACATAGACTCTCCATTTACCATTCTTCTTGGGTACTATCACGAGTGGAGACACCCCACTCACTGTCTAAAATGGAATATATAAATCCTCCTTCTAAGAGTTTCTGAATTTCTTCCTTCACTATGTCCCTAAGATTGGGGTTCATTCATCGTTGAGGCTGGCACACAAACCAAGAGTCACTTTTGATATAAATGTGATGGGTGCACATATTAGAAGGGATGCCCCTCATGTCTGTGTACTCCTAGGCAAATGCCCCCTTGTGTTTTTTTAATAGAGAGTGAATAGGAATTCCTGTTCATTTGGGGAAAGGATGGGATTGATATTCAGGGTTTTTCCAGATCTACCTCGATAGGAACACTTTTCTTCAACAGTGGAACTATGTGAATATCACTGACTAATGTCTCCTTTGTGATATTTTCTTGTTCCTCTTCACCTAGAGTAGCATTCAAGATCTGATAAATTTTCTTATTGACAGAAGTGGGTTCACTAATGAAATTATTAATGGCATCATCTTCAGTTTCATCTTTAAAATTCAAGGCCTTCCCTATCATTAATAATGGCTGAACGCCCTCTTCTTCCTCTGGCTCCATCAATAACAAAGTTTCATCTTCTAAGCTTAGCCGAGCTAGAGGATAAAGAGTGAGGTTCTTTATCTCGGTTCCATCTGATATGGTCATAGACCCAGATCGACAGCTGATGCAAGCATAAGCTGTAGCTAACCAGGGCCTTCCTAGTATCAATGGGTGTCCTCCTAGCTACGACTTAGGTTTTAAAAAAAGAAGTCAACAGGATACTCCAAAGAATCAACTGAGATAACAAGATCATCCAAAATTCCTTCAGGTTTAATAGTGGATCTATCTGCCAGTTCTAAAATGGTAGGAGTTGGCCTCAGATTAGTGAGCCCAAGTTTTCTTACAGTTTCAATGGTCATGATGTTAATTGTTGCTTCTAATTCTACCAGTACGTTGGATATTTGTGTGCTCCCAATATGCATAGTGAGAGTGGAAATCCCAGGAACGTCGTATTTGGCCAAGAGGGTTTTTCCCATTATTAATTCAAATAATTTTCCTATGACATGAACAGTGGGAGGATCTCTAGGTTTTCTTCCTCGTTTCCTTATACACAGATCCCGAACGGTTCTAGAATAGATAGGTACGTATTGAAGGGCCTGAAGGAGTGGAATTTTAACATAAAGATTTTTTAACTCTCTTAAGAGGTTAAATTGAGGTTGTCTCACTACCTTCGGTAACATTAATCTTTCAGGGTATGGTGGTTCCCCAATCAATTGTGTAGGATGTTCAACGTCTTCAATAATGGGGGTCATTGTATTGGATAAATACTGTGGTTTCATCCTTTCTTCATGCACAGAGGATGGAACATCCTCAATGATCAAAGGCTCCACTACCCTCCCTGATCGTAAGTGGATATCGTTGCAGGGTATAGGAGTAATGGAGTAAGCGGGCATGTTGGCAATCTCAAACTGATGGACTGCTTTATTATTTCGGTTAGGGTTAGGTTGAGTAGGCAGCTATGGTCGTATTGGCATATTGGGGACAACATTATTCTGGAGTTGCAGCTGCAACTACTGATAAGGCCGAGGATATTGTTGAGGAGGGTATGGTTGATGAGGTAACATTTGATGTGGAAGCTGTTGAGAAGGTTGATTATGGGGAAACTGGTTCCCTAGATGGAAGTTCCTCCATCCAGGAGACCAAGAATTTTGTTGGTTTGGTGGCTGTGTCTAGGGGTTCCAGAAGTTAAAATTTTGCATTGGAGGTTGAGAGGGGTACCATTGAGGGTTAGAATAAGATGAAGGGAATTGTGTATTCATGTGCTGCATATTATTCCAATTATTCANAGTCATACCTTGATTTCGAGGCTGCCAGGGCTTTTTCTGTACAATAAAGTAGGCCAATTCCACATCTGGAGTTGATTCCTGCAGAACTGTCTTCACTTGAGGTAGTGAAGGGAATTCTTTTGTGTCATGGTTCAGCTGGCATAGCTGACACACTTCTACCTTGTCAAACGAACACTCCTTAAGAGGGTGGTTCTTCCTACATTTAGGGTAGAATACACCAAGTGTGAGATCCTCTACTGCTTGTTTTTGTTTCTCCCTTAGGACATCTATTTCCGAGGAGATGGAGCTCATCATTTCTGTCTTGAAATTTTCAAGGAGATTGCCTATTTTTTCCTGGGTGGCTCCTCCATTAGATGACTTTTGTGTTCTTTCGAACACATCACGTTCTAATTTGTCCCATTTGTCCCGTTTGTTATTCCTAGAAGATCCCCTGGAATACCTTTTGCACAGTTCAACGATATTTTCAAAGGACTCCTTGGAGATATCCCCCTTTCCTAACAGTTTTAACATGTCTAGGAAATCATCCCTAATCCCATGAAGTAGGGTTATTTTGAGCACATATAACCCCATATTAGTCTGTCCAACTCTCTTCACATTATATAAAATCCTTTCAACAAAATCTTCCAGACTTTCATCATCCCTCTATACCATTTTAAACAGTTCTTCTCTCTTATCCTTGGTATTGCAATACTCCTGGTATTTCTCCAGGAACACCTGTTTCATCCAGTCCCAGGTAGTGACAGTTCCCCCTTCCAGGCTCATAAACCAACATAATGCATTGTCCTTCAGAGTGGCAGGAAAACGTTTTAGCTTTTGTGCATTGCTAGTGTAGTCATAGCTGCGACAGAGGATGTCAAATTCAAAAATAAATTCGTCTGGATCCTCTGTCACTTTTCCATAAAAGCGAGGCAACACCTATGGTGATATATTTTTCATGGGGGCTATTCCTTTTGGCTGTTGAATTAGGAACTTAGGTTTAGAAACCGTCCCTTCGGAGGGGAATGACCCTCATGATGATGATTTTCTCCCATTGCTTCTTCATTATCTTTGGGATCACGTCTATTGCTCATATCTTCCTCTATTTTATCCTCTTCGTCCTTCCACTGATCGTTAAATTTTTTATGGAACTATATCCACTCCTCTTCAGTCAAAACCTTCCCATTAATGTGATAGATTAAATCTTGGTCAGTTGATCCCACAATACTAACTATGTCTTCCTCCACAGGGGTATCTGAGGGTGTTACAGCTCCTCATGTGTTCTCCACTGTAGAGACTAACGCTACCACTCTAGGGGTGATTGGGATTCTTCTAATAGGTGTTTCTTGATAGCGATCCCTAGTAGAAGAACCGGTCCTATTAACCAGGTCGTCAATGAATGTTCTTCTTCCCAATGCTGGATTTCACCCACAGCCTCGACCACCTACAACGTTAGTCTTCTGTGGGGTTCTGGGATTTATAAGATGGTCACATTGTACCCTTCTTGTATTCATGCAACCCAAAACATGCAAACTTAAAAACTGAAGAAGAATGAATAAATATAATTACTGGATGCAACTACTATGGTGTCTAATACTTATCCTACCCGGCAATGGCTCCAAAATGTTGGGCACCCTATATGCAAGTTAATTAAAGCCAACATACAGAGTGTTCAATATAAATTGTGAACCCAAGGAAGTCTCTTATTTCAAGGACAATGTGCACTATATATGCTTTAAACTCTAAGTAGCTGATGTTGTAAATGAATGACCCTACTTTCCTGTTCAGCTGGACTCATCCCATAATCTACTTAATCTAGTTTACCTTCTTAAGAATGCAATCACAAGTACCTTCTTACAATCCTTAATCTAGAATTAAAAAAATTCAGGAAATAAAATCTAGATTACTTTTGCAGAAAGTTAAATCCTTAATTACCAAACCATCTAAAGATCCATCTCAACTATATGAATTCAGCTTATTCTAGAAATTCAAAGTACAGGAATTAAATTCTGTAATTATAAATGTGAAGAAACAAATTGTAAAGATCTAAAGAAAACAGCGATTGAAAGAACTAGGGATGAATAGGGCTGTCATAACTATCATACAGTTGCATAAAAGAAAGTTAACCTATACAGTCGACTAGCACACTACACCACTGCAGTTTACAGAAGATGCAATTACTGATTATTCAATTGACACACAGCAAATTGATGACTATTGCAGCTTACTGTAAATGAAGGAAATTATCACAAAATCCAACCACAACATAATAAATAAAATACCTAATTAACTCAGCAATCCCTGTGGGAAGGCGGGCCCAACCTTCACACAGAGATGCTGGAAGTAACACACGTTAGAATGCCGATATCTAAAGAATCAAACTCCTTGTATTAAAATGGCAGATGAGCACACAACCTCAGTCACATCTGATACAATAATTTGATTATTTTTTCAACCCTTGGCTCGGAATAGTTCCCAGTATTTATACAATTACAATCATAACATCTTCCCACTATTATCAGGCAGCCATGAAGATCTCTAATATTCAGGCTGCCCTAATTAAGATAAGTTGTTACAGTCTTGGCAAGATGAGAGAAAAAGATATAGGAAAGTTGTTGCTCGAGCCAAAAATAATGATCATGATCAATTGAGAAGATACTCTGTGGATTCCAACTATTTTTGAGCAGCGGCGCACTATTGCCTCTGAATATGTTGTATCCTATTGTAGCTACCTTTGTACAGTTCACGTGGAATAATACCCTTGGACCACGTTCTTTGGGAAATGATGGAATGGATGGAAATCATCTCAGCAATGAATGTTCATCCCTCTCTTGGCATGTTCGGCCCGCTACACCTGTATCCTTTACACCTATAATTTTCTTTAGAAAACCACCATATGTTAGAATAATTTAAGATGTAAATCCCTGATTACAACAATCCTAAGCATTGATAAAATAAGACAACGATTAACCATACCTATATGAATTGAGGGACCAAGTGAAGGAAAAACATCTGTTTAGTATACATAATAGAGTAGGATGAGGCAAAAAGAGGTAGGTAAGGGTGGTCAAAAAGGGGTCATTTTTGGGCTTAACATGGACCAAGTTGAGATGGCATGACTAAAAGCACAGAAACATAAAGCACATTTTGCATTGTGTGGTCATCACTCATACAACTAGCATACCAACAGTACATTTTTTCACATTCAAAATAGCTTCCAATGAATACACATGTTGCAACACAAATGGAGTGGACAGAATTCAGTTAGACCAAAGTTCATGTCATAGATAAAAACATAGAGACATAATATAATGGCATATTTTCTACATTATGTGAAACACACTAAATAGAGAGTAACAAACTTTAAATAAGCACAGGTTGGTTATTTTGACTTTTACCTCATTGTTCAACAAACCTCCGACATTTCGAGTGTACATGAACATCTTGAACCATTTTCAACTCATCACCTGTGCAAAGAGACCTAGGGATATTTGACTTGGATATCAGAACAAAGAAGTGAGATAAGCCTAAGAATTATAATATAAGTAATGAATCGCACCCTTGGAGTTGAAAAAAGGAGTTGAACCACCCATGAAATTATAGATACAAAGATGCAATAAATGAAAAGCATTGTATTAGAAGCCTCTTTTTCCTAATGAATATGGTAGATAAAATAAACGACATCCGAGAATCATTACAACTTGCTTACAACCACCCTTCCCTCCCTGTAGTAGCCAAGGAAAGATAGGTATTATATTGGTAGGGAGACCATAGAATCTTATTCCAAGTCAGCTAATTTACTGTCCAGCAAGGAGCAAAGCAATCAACCAATGTAACCCACTTTTGACATGCATATAATGAATAGGTTATAACTGACATTAGGAAAATACCTTTACTGACAGTAGGCAAGAACATTTACTGCTCAATGATCTAGTTTTACAGTAGAAGTTTCTATGCAAATATTTATCTTTATTTGATTATCTCATCTCTCTGGTAGAGTTGATAACCTTGAATTATGTTTCTTCAAGAGCTTTCTTTTCTTCTTCAGAATGGAATTTTGATGCAAAGAAATGTTTGGAACTACCGTAAATTCATTGTATTTAGTCACAAATGTAAAAAGCACATGATCTTTGACATTAGGAACATAATTTTCATGAATATTTTCAAAATATTTTTCACCCTTCAAATTTTATTTATAGTTTGAAACGTGAATGCTCTCTTCATTGTTTCCATGTTTAAAAGATTCAAAATTGCTGACAATGTTATCTGTCACTGTTTTTCTACGATCTAGGAACTCACTTTCAGGCACTAATAGAGAACCTCTAATTTCTTTTTCCATGCTTTTCCTTTTATGACCAAACTATTTTTCGCTCATGGTCTGCTCTGAAATAATGCCTATATCTTGTGATTGTATCATAATTTCTTCAAGATAAGAAGAAAAATTCAAAATATTGTCTCCATCATTATGAATATTGCTTTCACTCTCTAATGACCTTTTAAAATCTCTCTTTGTTGTCTTCAACTCTGGCTTAATTATTAAAGATACTACACCAAAAACATCAGACCTCAAATGGTTCTCAAAATGGCTTGTAGGCATTGCACCAGCAACATCAGACCTCAAATGGTCCTCAAAATTGCTTGTAGGCTAATTTATCTTTAGTATGGACCTCATATTGTCAGATTTAGCTGTTGATAATGAACTGTGATTTTTAAGCCCAACCTGAACCAAATTGAGCATCTTCATGTCTTTCTGATTAGGCAATATCAGGGATGTAGCAAGATTTTTCTTATTCTCACCTACCCCATGTGTCTTTTGTCAGTTTTAATTCCTATGTACTTCCCTCTTAATATCATGTTTATTGACAAAAGTCTCATAATGCATTTGATTATATGTATATTTTTTCATTTTCAACATTTCCTCTGACTCATCAGTTGCTTCTTGGATTTTATCTACTAAAAGGCATCTACAGCAGTTTATATTTGTTCAATGAAGTATGCCAAGTTTGTGCAATACCAAGGAGAAAGTTGAATTCATGGATGACACCTTTTTCCATTGCTATTAGTGCATCGAATTTTACATGCATGTATTCACCTTTTTTTTAGTAAAATCCAGATCTTGAAATTTGGAATCTAACTTGCAAAGTCAAAAGGAGGAGAGGTGGAGGGAATACTAAGAGTATTGCCTAATGAAAGACAGGCTTACTATCATCTAGGAATCTAACTTGCAAAGTCAAAAGGAGGAGAGGTGGAGGGGCTATTATTGGACAAAATTCCCAAGACATCAAAACGACCGAGTCATATGCCATGGCAGTAAATTCAAGGATAGGTCAACAATAAAGTGGTTTTTAAAAATTTTTACGAAACAAAATTTTTAGGGGTACATCTCCATAAAGAAAATCCTTCAATGTAACAAGCAACTTGTACCAAAAATTAAAATCATGAAAAATGGGGAACAAAGAATTCTTCATCCATGAATCTTGATATATCTTAAGAAGTTAAAATCCCTATCTATCAATGAACTCCATCTTCTTTAGTTAAAATAATTATAACAGTCGCTAGAATATGAGCAATTATCCCAACATCATAAAAACCATGAACCAAGAAAATTGCAATACATTTTTCATCTCTCAGTCGTAAGCCTCTGAACAGAACTATCACATTTAAAGAGCGGGAGCCTATGTTCCTCCTACATTTTCTCTATCTTCGAACCCTAAGTTTAATGGATTTTGAATAAGTAATTATCTTTTATTTAGGATAAAAGTTCAACTACCCAATAACAGTTCCTTGCAACAATTCATGCCCTCATAAACAAAACCTATGCAAGGGAAGTAACCATAAACCATGTTGAGCATATCAGCGATTGATTCACAAGATTTTAACATATTAACAATAATTTTCCAATGGTTATTAATTAGAATGATTTATTTTGTATTCATTCCTTTACACTTTTTTGCAAGAAGAGATTTATCCCACTCACTTTCCTGCAGAAAAGATTTGAAGTTGTTTTCTCCTCGGCCACTCTTTTCAGAATTGACATAAATAGGGAAAATGTGGAGTCAACAGATATCAATAAATTCATGCTAGCATGCTTCCTATAAATTCTCATTGAAAGGGAATAGTTGATGATTAAATTCATAAATGTTTCTCCTCTATGAATTTCCCCATTCATCTGAATCAACTTGTCTAGTGAAGCAAATCCATTCAATGAGTGGCACAAGGGGTGTCAACAATTATTTGAAACTTCTCCATGATCATTTTCTTGACACCCTCACAATTTGAAGCACCATCCGTAACAACCTAGGCGACACTTTCTTCTCAATCCTTAAGTAATGCTTCTCGAAGATACTGAAAAGATATTTTATATTCTTCTTTTGACACTATGTCAATCATGTTTTTAAAAAAAATACACCTAAATAAAAATACCAACACATTAATAAGAGACTTGTGCAACATATATTCCTAACCATCCCGTAGAATTAGGCAACCTGTATGTTGCCACTTTTTAATTGAAGGCAATTTGCTTGTCACTATGTAGCTTTTTGAAATGCAATGAAATGGTAAAAAAGATCACATTAAATGGGAGAGTATTTGAACTTAAAATTTATATAAAACATAAAGGAACGATAAACACACACATATCAACCAATTATAGTTCCAATGACATAGTCCTGACTAAGAGATAGATACAGGGAGGCATAATCAATAAATAAACATTCATATGGATACTGACATGGACATGTATCAGATTAGTAATACCTATATAATCAATGTCTAATGCAAATGTGTTCAAAGTTTTTACCTGTTCCTTGGCTAGTGATCCTCACAGTGATGTTGCAACATAGAAGACAACAAACAATCAGCTTCAACCTCTCCTTACATCAGTATTGAAAATATTGAACAAGGGCACAAGAGATAGTGATATAAACTATTGTTTGGTAGAGGGCACATGCATGTCCCAACCTTTAGTTATTTATAGTTTAGATGTTGTTTCAGATTTAGTGATTCCAATTTTAGATAGAGTTTTTCTATTATTAGATATTTGTTTGTGTTATTCTTAATATGCATGATCTATTGTACTTGTTAGTAGAAGGGAACAAATCCCTAGTCAGTTAGAGAACCCATGCATGAGAATTTTCCCAAGGAATGGATGCATGCTTGCATGCTCCAATTCATCTTCTAGTTGAAGCACACTTACTTGGCACCATTATCCATGCAACTAGGGTGCACTAGGTGATCAGATTAGGGCTATTGTTCGGCACAGTTCAACCAGGTAGGATTTTTCATGTGTCCATATTCATTGTACTTTCACTCCTCTTCCTATTCTATAAATGATATGCAAGGCACACAACTGTGTTGGTTAGCAAGTTTTTGCTTTGAACTATTGCAATGGATTTTCCTCTTTTAGTATTCAATAGAAGATAGATGTGATTGAGAGTTTGAATATGTGTACTTTTTGTTCAACTTTCAACAGTATGTGTTTGTAAATTAGCTTATTTTCAGCTACCTGGTATTTAGATTATTTTTTCTAAGTGCAGAATTACCTTGTTTGAAAATTAGCAGTATGTTTCTTAATACAGGAGTCTTTAGGCTCCACAATCAGATCTACTATAATCACATTGAAGAAATACCGATGATTGTCCATAGTCCTAAACCACTAGCCACTGAAGCTTATAACCATATGAGATTCAAGAGACAATACAAAACAGTTGAATCAATTTTGGCAATAATTGTTCATCCGTTGAACAATTATTGAATGAAAAAAGGAGGGTCGTAAATTGGAAAGGGAATATACAAGATTAAAGAGAAAAAATAAAAGGTGAAAAGAATATATGCATAAAGTCATCAAATCCTATCATACATATGAAAGACATATTTACATGCTTTCTGGCTACTTCTATTCTCCCTATGTTTCTCCTCTAGTTAATCTTAGATTCTTATCTAAAGTTGAACAACAAAAAAGGAGGTACAGTGGAAAGCAAGGAATTTAAACTGTTAAAAGAGAGAGAACATGAAATATATAGAAAATAAATATGGATCATCAGACTGGGCAAAAGCTAATTCTAATAGAATCCTCCTGATAACTCTTTACTTCTCCTCATCCCAAAATGAAAAGAAACAAAGTTTCCATTTTAGTTATATTGAAAGTGAGTAACATGTGCCTTAGAGACAACAGATGATGGAGCTTCATCATGTTTACATTAACCTGATATTGCCGTGGCCTTGACCTTCTAGTTTCATAGAATTCCATGTGTCTAAGGGGATGTCTTTTACAGAGGCATTATTGAAATCAAAAGGGTGGGCATACATTTCACTTGAACTCTTAGAGGTTGGAATCCAAAGAAGGATAAGAAAATGAGAAAGTGCAGGTGAATGCAATCTAAGGAAGGATAAGTCCAAGAGCATGTGTGGCTTAATCAAGTAACTACTTTGTTGTTACTAAAACTTGCACTTGGGTATGAGATATACTATAGAAGATGTGCAGGGATTTTTTTCTCTCTTATCACCTCTCTCCCAATAATTACAATCGATTGAAGACAGCTAACACAAGTATCTTGGGTGAAGGATCTTCCTATATTTCAGATTGTTGGGTGATGTCCAACATAGAAAAGATCATTTTGTGATATTTTTCAATAAGCTTCCTAGGTGACACTATGGCTTATCTACGAACACTGAGACTATACGCTCACTTAGCTCAGCATATCAGATCCACATATCATTTAACATGCAAAATTCTCTCATAAATTGTCAACGCCTGACTGCTCAAGTCTCAAGATAAATGGCCATAAATGATAACACATGCAATGCTTGATTAGTTCTTGTGTGCAAAACCAGCAGTGTTATCTTAATCCTAGTCACCATAAGGAAGCTTCTTGCTACTAGAAAAACAATTGGGGGTGGGGCTAGAATTGAGGATTGACTCTTTAGTTCTACCCTATGAAGAAACACCAGACAAGTTACCCAGAAAATTCACTCAAAACCTAATCACATTTTCCCTAACTTCACACCCAACCTTACTCCTAGCCATCGGTGCCTAATAAACATGGAGTTATGTTTCAGCACTGAGCTTCCCCAACTCATTTTTAGTTTTTCTCAAGACCGTTTTGTAGCAAAAACAAGGATATTATTTTTCTATAATGTTGTGCCACAAAAAGTACACCCAAACAGGGAATAGTAAATACAAAAGAATCAAAATTTGGCCACAAATTTTGACATCATGAATTGGATGCTCTTCTTTCATGGAGCTTGATACCACGGATTGAAAAAGAAAAACTACAGAATGTAAATATTAGAAAAAATGACATAAAACAACTTTGCTGGCAAATTCTGAGCAGTCGAAAATACATGGCACCTCCCCCAAAATTTGCAACATAATCCAAAAAAGTATAGTGTCACAAATTCAAGGAAATACAAAATAATAGCAATGATGTTAGGATATATTTCTACATAGGAAATGACAAAGGTCAATTTTTCCTCTAAATTTAACAAGTGCCAACTTACAATTTCCATATAACGAAACACATTTGTGTTGTTGCTGAAGTACAAAGGGCACATAGATTTCCCTAAGGGTACAGGTATAGTCATTGAAGATCTTGATGGTTGATGCAAATGGGTGTTATTTTTCAGGAAATTAAAGTCAACCCACAACATCAAATTCCTCCTCCTTCAAGTGGGCATAGAATTTAATGGGATGTCCAAATACCTCCACATTGAAATGGACTTTGTATGGAAAATTTTCATAAATGTGTTTACCTTTCCATAGACCCACATAGTTGTTGACTACTCCCTCCATGTCCCCAATATCGAACTCTGGAATTTTGGGTACGTGATAGACCTTCAAGGGTCCTCTCACTTTGATTCTGTCACCAACTTTAGCCTTGAGTTGTATGTCTTCAATGGACTGGCATGTCTCCTCTAAGGACACTTTGCAGATAACCATGGCTATTCCTCTTCTTCTGCCTATTAGTGATTTGTTCTGCTTGCTAAAAACAAAAGTGGTGGAGATGGGCAAATGGCATATTTTTCCCCTACTTTTGGGGTTTTCTTGGTGGGAAAACCCAATGAAATAGATGCTGATCTGCAAGTTGAAACCAGTGGATTTGGAGCACAAATAAATGTCATTTTTAATTAAGATACAAGTTCATATTTGCAACTTAAAATCACACTTAGGAATTAAGATTCAAGTATGGAAACCATTGATGATGCCCAGTCTTGCCCAGATCTGAAAATGAGGAGTCTTGTTGTAGCAACTCTTCAAACAGTTCAGATTTGATAAAGCTACTGTATTTCATACGTAGCGACAGTATGGACCTCCTATGTTGCTCCCAACAACAAGATAGAAGTCCCATCTCCATAAAAATGGCCTCTACACAGTCCAATGCCCCCTTTTTATGAATATTCAGCTCCAATAAGGAAGAAATTAGAATATCAAGGAAACAAGCAGCTCTCTGGTGGTATAACTCGGCCCCACACTAGAATTTACCTCACCAACAGTTAATACAATTCCCAGAGAAGAAACTTAGCCTCCTAAGGATGAACTTTCCCTTCAATAGATGTCCACGTTGCTTTTACACTGCCTAGAATTCCAAGGAATGGTACTCGACCTTCTTAGAGAAGAATGTGCCCTTCTAAAATGGTTCCAGCAAACAAATCAACTCACATTTTTTTTCTTCTTCAACCAACTGTCGGAAATGTGCCAAAAACTGCAATGAATCTCCACAACGATTTACCCACAATTGGAAATTACTTCGTCAATGAATGCAGATGATAAATCTAAGTGATTTCTACTCCCTATAGTTGGTTGGGAACAAAACTATTCTCTGCAAGGGTTTCTGTCCAAAAACCCCAAAGCCGCGAGCTCTCCAAAATCAATTTTGTTAAATATATTTTGTTAAATATTTTTCTAATTATCCTGTAAATTTTTTGTGACTCTTCAACTTATTGCGACAACTGAACAAATTTGAAGGGTGGGTCTTAATTTCAAATGGAAGGGCATGTATTCTTGGAGCCCTTTTAAGATGAAGGGTAATATAAGTAATTGTATTTTAATTGGCAAATATAAATTAACTAAACCCTTCACCATAAAAATGCAAAAAATAAATATTTGTCTTTCAATTTTTTATAATTTTTAATAATTGAGCACCTCTTAATATTTACATGAAAAAATTATACATTTTCAATAAAACTTAATTTGAACACATTAAGTTGTCATATTTGTATTATTAATTTTTACAGTTCAGTAACATAACAACTATTCTATTGTGTTTTTTTTTAAGTTGGAGGACACTTCATTATACAAAAAAACTACTTAGACTATGTCCTAACCATATTGGGGCACCCAAGTGCAATCCAAGCTTGAGAGATCTAAGAATGATAAGGAATGGGAACCTAAGAGCAAATAATACACAACTCAGAAAACATTAAAAAAATTTCCTACATACCAGGCAAGTTAGCAAAGCTAGCATAACCGGGGTGAGGACATTAAATTATTTTGTTCAACACTTGTTGTGAAATCATACATGTATGGGATGGAGGGGAAATGGAATCAAGCCTAAGTCAATTGAATCCTTGCAACTCACTACATTTTTGAGTCTCCACAATTTGCCTTTTAAATTGAACCAAAATACCAAATGAAGTTTATTAAAGGCTAGATTTGAGAAAGTTCTAAGTGTGAGTATAAGGGCTCAAGGCTCTAAAATTTGTTGTGTTTTTTACTAGCCCACGATTCAGTGAATCGATAGTCACATGTAGTAATTTAAATTATTTAATGAAAACATCTAATGTGTATGTCGAAACCGTTTTCCATGCCGATGTAGATCACTACCCTCTTTATTGTCTTACCAAAAGGCATGATAATGAGGAAGAAGACCTAAAATTATGGACTTCACCTTCAAAGAATGTCGTGCAATCACATTGATAAGGAGTGATAAGAACATCACAATAATCCAGTGTGTCAAATGTTAGTTGATAGTGTTAATTAAAGAGTTATATGGTAAATTTAATATAAGACTTACTTATACTCGTTTCTTACTCTTTGCGTCTTGACACATTTAATATTTTATGGTTGTCTCTATGCCTTGACCCAATTCCTATTATAAGGTGAGGATGTGCATGCATAATAATCCTTAGTTATGACTATGAGATGAGGATTTGAAGGGAAGAGGATGTAAAGACAAGTAATTTTTATATGTATTTTGGTGACGCTAAGGACAAATATTGTGAGAAACCACAATATTTGGAAGGACGAAGGGATATTACATCACAATCATGCCACCCATCAAATTGAAGACTATTATTGAGCCAACAATTGTTTTTTTAATTTTATTAATAACCATTGTTTCTCCATATCGTGTTCCAATGACACTTCTCTATAGCAATGCACAAATCGACCTCTACATTGTTTGTGATCCTAGCTACATGTCATTATTTGTAATTGCATGACATCGAGTGTTGTTTACAGTTGTCATGAGTCCATGATATTCATGCAAGAAATGAATTCTTATAGAGGAGGACTCATCAAACCGACCTTTTGAATTTCATTTTGACGAAAAGAGAGTGTACATTGGTAGCGAGGTTCACATAGGTAGTAGGCACAAAGTTTTGAGCTCGTTTCAGGCATAGTAGTTTTTTTTGTTATAGTTGTAGTTATTGACACATTGTCACACTTTAGATTGCAGCCGCAAGTGGCTCAGGAGTCAGAGTCACATCTCGATAGCTAGTGTCTCATAGTCATCAATGATTACTGCTCATATTGCACAACTAAGCAGTGAGTGCATGGAATGAGTGAGTGAGTGATTATAATTTATCATATTTCCAATATTTTTAATGATGAGTTTAACTTTATAGCATAGAAATTTCAACATCTTGTGAAATTTATATGGATGGGTAATTTCAAATGTTTCCCTTCTTTTGAAATGTTGATATAAATTACACCCTTCTTAATTGGAAAGGGTAAAATTCATATTATAAATTCTTTTTGAAGGTCAATTTAACCTTTACACTTTTGGGAAGGGCTAGAACCCTTTGGAAGGGATGGGAAGGGTTCAATTTTTAACCTTGATTGCAACCCCTTTTACTTTTTATCCTCATTTAATAAGCATAAAGTTACTTTGGATTTTTTCCCTTTGAATGTAATATGCGTCGTCATAGCGACGAACTTCCGTCGATATAGCGACGTTATGGACTATGCGTCGCTATAGCGATGATCATTGGGGACATTTTCATTTTTTTCCAAAATTTTAAACTATTTTTCCACGAAAATTTTGATTTTAACTTATTCGTGGAAAACTGTCGTGGCGCTTTTGAGCCATATGTAGTAGTGTAACTTGCGAATTACGACACTATTTATATCACCCATATGTTTTATTGCTTTGGTTTTTTCCACTAGCGGTCTTGTTGAGCCTCATAAAAAATTATATAATTATATGCCAAGGTCATGTAAAAAGCCTATAAAAACTATAATTATATGCCAAGGTCATGCAAATTAGCCTTATAATTAACATTATATTCCAAGTTTTAATGGGTTTAAAGGTTTAGTGGGTTTTTTTATATGTCAAGGTCATGTCCAAATTAACATATAGCTGGGTTTCATTAATTGAATTTTGTTAATATATGAACGTGTAAATATATATTATATATATGTTAGAATTTAGTAAAATGTACAAATTCATTTTCAAATTTGTAATTTTTTTCATTGCCAGAGTGACAACTAAAAATGACCAAATAAATTACCAACTGCTATGTGGTCATTTTTAGTCTAAATATCCTGTGACCAAATTTGGTCATTTATCTTGGTCGTTTTTAGTTAGTTTTTTATCCCATGACCAAAAGTGGTCATGTATCTTGGTCTTTTTTAGTTAGCTCACTTAAATTTATCAATTTTGGTCATTTATCCCTTGCAAAAACCCGCAGTGACCAAAATTTTTGGTCTCTTGGTCACTAATCTCTCATTGTTCACTAGTGAGTCAAAATCGGGGTGTTACATTTTCATAAGTTAAACATCTTGAGACAAGACTAGCTGGTACAAAATCTATATAAACAAGGGAACACAAATCTGAAAAACAACAGGTATCAAATATACAATAGAAATTAACAACTTGGCATACTTTGATAAAAAGTTTCAGCCATTTCACATAATGTATAAAAAATAGCATGACTTTCCTTTTTTCTTTTCTTTTTTCAGATATTTTGATTTATTCGTTGAATGAATCCTGCTTGAACAGAGGTTTATGATATATCTTCAGTCGGTGTTCAAGCAGCCTGTTCATAATAAAGTGTTCTCATTATTAAAATCAATCACGATTTCATATTACCCCGTTGTTATAGCTAAAAATGACACATCTCTGTTGTGACCACTTTCCCATGATTTCGTCGCATGTCGACATTTCCATGACGACACTTCATGTAAATCACTGAAAAAACACCTATATTGGAGGACCCATATCTTTGGTTTTGTAACTCCATTTGACCTCTTCTCTACACTATTTGAAAGGTATTTGAGTCAACTAAAACTTTCTAGAAAACAAGAAAGTCTGAAAATTCCCATAATTACCCTAAAAACAATATCTTTTATGTACACGTTTGTTTCCTTAAGGAAACTCGTGTGTTGCATGCACCTTGTCTACATAATACTTGCGTGTTCCCTGAATACGCAACTATTTACATTGAAACTCATGTGTCATACGTGACTATTTTCATTGCAACTCGCATGTATCCCATGAACACGTGATTGATGTCTCTGCAACCCGCCTGTTCGTCCCGTAGATGTCAAAAAAAAGAAGTTTCTCGAAGTTTGGGTAGTTTGGTTGGTTATGCAACTGACTCCTTCAGTTGTAACTAATTTGTCTTCAACCCTACATCTTCAGAAGCATAGAAATAGAGGTACTGAGGTCCATGAGAAGGGACTTGAACCTTTTTATTGTTATGCTTGAGGAATTGGGACTCTCATTCCCCCCACCTTTGCTCTAGAAGCTTTCTCCTTGTGTTGCAGAGCTTGGAGGTTGAGTTCCTTGGAGAAGAGAAGCAGCAGAACCAGATCAAGGTTTTGTGAGGTAACCAACTTGAAGAGAAGGTCTCTTGGAGCAAGAGGAGAAAGGGGAGGATTGAAGGGCTGCTTGGATCAACCTTCATTTGGTTAAGGTATGAACCATTCCAATATTTGAACTTTCTTATATATACTTGCAGAACCATATGCATCTCTCTTTTAACCCCAGTACGTTGATGGCCTCTTAAACCTTATCCAAAGGAGAATTTCCTCTACAACAGAAGTGGCGACTCTGCTGGGGAGAGCCTTGTCTGTTTGGGGTTTCTCTGTCTTTCTTCTAGTTTTTTGCATTGGTTTCAGGTCCTTCTTGCCACTTAGGAATACCTTCTATGTTTGATAGAACACCTCCCCTGCCTTCCTAAGGTATTTTTTGGCCTTTTTGGGGCCTTTTCCCCACCCATACGTGAGTTGCAGACTAAACAGTCGCGTGTCTAGTTTGTACACGCAACCTGCTATACTATTAACCCGCATATGACACACGGTTTGTCAGTAGTACAACCCACGTTTGCCTCAGAAAAAATGTTTTTCCTCATTTTGTGGTTTTTCTGTTGTTTGAGGGATGTTTGGTAGGTTTTTTGGGGTTCCCTACAGGTGCATGACTCCATAGAGTTAGTGTCATCCATTTTGGGTGTTTTTTTTATCTATGTGGTACTTCCTTTTTTAGCATTAGGATTTTCTCTTTGCTCATCCCGCCCACCTCCTTTGCTTGGCTTGTCTTTTGGCTTATGTTTCTGGTCAACCACTGTCAGTAATCTTTGTCTCAGTTCAAAAGCTTGTTGGTGTTTGTTTCCTTCTTCTTTTCTTGGTTAAATTCACCATGCCTATGTAGTTGAATTGTCTCTTATGCAATCCTTCCTTCCAAGTAGGGTTTATACTGACTTTAGGGAATTCTAGAGTCTTTTTGGTGGTTGTATCGCAGAGTTTTTTTTGCTTTGTTCTTGTTATCTGCATACTTTAGTTTGTAGGTAGTTTTATTTTGCATTTATAAAAGAAAAAGAAAAAGAATGTATAGTTGTTTAATATGCATGTATATTAGGGCTTTGTCTTTAATGCACTGCATACCATTATTTTTGAAAAAATAAAAAGAAATTGTTCTTTTGTGGATTTCAAGTTTCTATTTGAAAAGAAAGAGAATAGTTTTTGCTTTTTTCATTTCATTTCTCTTTGCTTAGTCATTTTGTTTCAACTTTGAGTCAAAACACCACATAAGTTTCACGCCATTTTCCTCTGACTAAAAACAACCTCTTAAAAAGAACGATATAATTTAAAAATTATTAATTAGTTTTCTTTTTTAGGCTCCTACACCAACTAGCTTAGGCTAGACTTGTGGATTAGGGAGTTTCAACTCTCCACAAGTATTTGATTTCAGACGTAGTTGACCAATCACTAGGTAAATCCTCTTCTATGTTGATTGTATCTGGGAAGCTCCTTTCAAATAGGAGCTAAGCACGAGGCCGCGTGAGGACCTCGACTGAGGAGATAACCGTCCAATTCCTTGTTCGAGCGTAGACCAATATTTTTACACATCTGGGGACTTCTGTCAATATCACCTCTTGGGCCCCATGTGGTGTTGATGTTGATAGGGTTTCAGGCTTAGCTACCCTTCTTGAATCAGGCTTGCAACTGTCCCCCAGACTGTCAGTATAGTTGTGGTAGCCTTTAGTCTCTTTGACATCTAGGGTTCATACACAGGTATACCGGAAGTCTATTTCTGGTCTACATTGGACAAGTTTGGAAGGTAACCTCGGTAGAAGGTGTGGGAGGGCAATCGAGTGATTTCTCGCTTGTTCCTAAGAACATCTGCGGGGATGCCAAGTAACTGTCTATTAGCTTTCTTCTAGAAGGCATGTCTTATACTTGTTTGTCTGTTTGGCTTTACGAAATTTTTAGTGAGTGTTGTGTGGTTTTCTTGTACTTAGTTTGCCTTCAGGTGTGTGCTTTGTGCTTTTGGTTGCCTTTCAACCTTAGACTTTGTCTTATTGTTTGAAACTATGGCTAACACCCCTTTGAACACCAACCAAGAGATCCCCATGCTGGGAACTCCTTGTACTATTCCTCTCATAGGGAATGTTGGTTTTCCTTTGATGGCCACCTTGAATCTACCTGGATTCACCCTAGGGATACCGGTGTGGTTGTTTTCCACTCCAACTATAATGAATGCTCCTTATGATTCTCAAGTAAGTTCCTTATATCAATGGAATCAAAACACTACTTCCCCCTCACCTCTAGTTGATTCTCCTCCTCCTTATAGCTCATGCGGTGAAAGTACTGATACTAGTAACCGGCAGTCTAAAAGGAGTAAAAGGAGGAATAGGAAGAAGACAGATAAGAAAGGGGGCACCTGTTCAACCTCTGCAAGTCAGGTTGAACCTCAACACCCAAACTCTATAGTTCATGTTGGGGGAACCTATCCAACCTTTGCAGGTCATATTGGATCTAAGCACTCAACCTCTGCAAGTCAAGTTGATCTTCAACATCCATCCTATGTTGATCATGCTGGTCGGATCCTGCCAGCCTTTCCAGGTCACGTTGGATCCAGTCGCTCAACCTCTACAATTCATGCTAAGGGTACCTATTCAACCTCTATATGTTAAGTTGAACCTCCCCATCCAACCTCTGTAGATCATGTTGGATCCATCCACCCAGCCTCTGAAGGTCATGCTGGGGCACACACTCAACTGTTGCAAAGAATGTTAGGGCCTAAACATTCAGCCTCTATTGTTCATGCTGTGGTGCCCATCCAACCTCTGCAGATCATGTTGGACCCAGTCTCTCATCCTTTGTAGGTCATGCTGGGGGCAGTCTCTCAACCTTTGTGGTTGATGCTGAGGACAAACAATCAGCCACTGCAAGTCATGTTGACTCTATTGAAAAGACTAACCGTTCAAAACACAAGCCCAAGTTTCCTTGTAAGCTTTGTGAGGGAGACCACCTTACTTATCAATTCCCTTCCATTGTGGAGGTACGAAGAGTTTGGTTCCAACTTCATCCTATTTTTGAACATCTTGGAGTTTTTCAACAACCAGCCTCTCTTAATACGGTTGGACCTAGTCACCCAGCCTCTAATGGTCATGCTAGGGGAAAACTCTCAGCCTCTGTAGGTCATGATGAGAGTGAACAGTCAGCCAATTCTAGTCATGTTGACACCATTGAGAAAACTGGTCATTCAAAGTGCAAAATTAAGTTCTCTTGTAAGCTATGGGAAGGAGATCATCTTACTCACGAGTTCCCTGCTATCGCAGAGGTGCGAAGAGTGTTGTCCGAGACTCAAGGATTTCCTTCTCCTGAACAACCTGTAGTTTCTCAACCATCTACTCAACCTTTGGTTAATCAAGTGGTCGAACCAACTCAGCTTTTGTCGATCCCACTCTTCTTTCGGAGAGTGATCCTATGTGATTGAACCAATGTCATCTTTGGTCAATCCCACTCTCCCTTTAGAGAGTGACTTTCATGAAGTGGTTGAATCGGTTCCATCGTCGATCAATCTCACTCTTCCTTTGGAGAGTGAAGTGTCTGTTAGTCACATTTTCTTCACTACTAGTTCAGAACTTACTAAACAAGGGGGCATTGAACTTGCTTCGAAGGAACCCCCACCAAGCTCTCAGATTGCTTCCTTTGATTGGGATAGCCTAGTTGAGTTGCGCCTTCTTTCTGATGCACCTTTCCAGATAAAGGTCAAATTTGAACCATACACAATTGCACATTGTATTGTTGATGAATGAGCCTCAGTTAGTATCTTATCTACTCGTGCTTCGAGAGACATGCTCGTCGGTTACTGGCGTTTGATAGAAGAACTAGTATAGCCTTGGGAATTCTTGCTCAAACACCTGTTACTTTGGGTGGGAAGATCGTCTTAGTTGACTTCATGGAGATAGAAGACCCCTTGGACTTCAATATGCTCCTTGGACATGATTATGTCTATGTCATGCAAGCTGTGGTGTCAACATTCTTTCAATTGATGTACTTTAATCATGCAGAATAAATTGTCACTATTGATCAGTTGGATTTTCTTGATCCGTCTCCTGACCCAATTAGAGGCCAGGTCTTTCCTTTATTGATTCCCAGTGTTTCTATAGACACTACCCTGTCATGAATGAGCTATGTGGCCTCATGTACTTTGCGTTCAATTTCTACTGAGAAGCAGCCTCTGTTTTCATGCTTACCTTCTCAGGACTTGGTCCCAGCAATTGACCAGGCGAGTCATCCTATACAGATTGTGGAGCCTTCTCTCCACTCTATCGATCCATTTGAAAGTTTAGACATGTGTCCTATCTCAGATGATCTCCTTCATTCAAATGAAGTCTTCCTAGAGTCTTTGATATAGTCTGGCCTTCTTATGGATGTCAATTCAGTTGTGACTAAGTCTAACCATGATTTTCCTAGTAATCATGACCTTTGTTCTTATGTTGGTCTTGTTGATTCTTTTGACTCTTCCTTTGAACAACAAGTTAGTGATCCTGATGAGTTTGATTTTTCTTCTAGATTTTTCAACTCCTGTGATACTGATTTTGTTCCTGCAGACTCTATCTCCTCTGTTGATTGTTTCTTTTCTTCTGAGGTTGACCTTACTCATTGTAAACCCTCAATTCTTGGCACTATAGAGTCCTCTTTTGTTGATTCTTCCTTGACTACACCTTTTGTAGAAGATAGAAAAATCACATGTGTTTCTTCCAAAGTGACCTGCATCGGATCTTTTCTTCTGAATATGATCTTGATGTTGTTCTTTCTTAGAGATAGGATTCTTAGTTGGAGTCACAATTATTTACTGACCTCGACTTATTGTTCAATTTGTAACTGCATTTGCATGTACCCTACTCATACTTATGAGCCTGATGTCGACTTCCATGCTTTTAGCCCATTATATAAGCCTTCATATCTACTATTACTATCACCTATCCTGGTACCATTTTGTCGCCGCAACTTGACACCCTTTACCTGGAGGAGACGTTCCCCGAGTGTCTTTATTTTGCTCATGTTCCTTGCATTATGCATAGGTTTGTTCCTTGCGCTTGGAACTAGTTTCACCTACCTATGACACTCGTCTCCTCGTATTTAGAGCATTATTTATGCTCTCCTTTGAGCTCGTTAAAAACAATAAGGAGTCTGTGAGTTGAATTTTCTGGACTCATTAAAAATTCACATGAAAGATATGGATTTTCTTTAGACCTAGGTCTGACTCCTCAAAATAGACTTGACTGGCGAGTAAACTTGTTTGTTCAGGCTTGTTAAAAATATGTGAACGGGCATCCACATCAGTGGTAGGTTATCGCTTTTTCGGACCATGTGGAATAATATGAAAAAGGAACACTCTCGTTTCTTTGGAATTGAGAAGAGTATTCTCAGGAATAGGTTTATCGCTTTTATAGACCTAAGGGACTAAATTTATGGAAAAAGAACACCCGGTATGAGCTTGGTTTTATTTTTTTCGTGCTTTGGACCTAAACATGAAAAAGATTATGATTTTACTTTATTTATTTTTCATGCTCGCTAAACCCTAAAAAACAAAGCATCAAGTTTACAGTTGTAAGCCCCATTTCTCGTAATCAAATGGATCTTTCCGAGTGATCTTGCCTTCCTTCACACTCATAAAACTTAGGATATATGTTGTTTTGAAGGAGCGTTGGGTAGGTGGGAATTTAACCTTTTTTGGAACTCCCTAACTAAGTACGAAAAAGGTGCACCTTACTTCTTCGGAAGCTAAGAGAGTTCTTATGTGGTTTGTTTTATACTTTTTAGGCCCCATGAGACTAAATTGGACGAAAAAGTCCCCCCCTGGAGTCTTCTTTGGAGTTTTCTGACTCTCTAAACTATGAAAACATTGTCGAGTATTCACTAATTCGGACTCGTAAAATCCACGAATCACTACTTTATCAAGCATTCTTATGTCTCTTCTTCGAGCTTGCCAAAAATGAAGAGGGTCCCGAGTTTGCTTTTTTGGAATCATTAAACCTTTACAAGAAAGAGGGAAGGGAAGTTCATTCACGTGTATTTTACATCATGGTATCAAGTCTTGTCTCCTTGAACAAAGCACCATTTTTTAGTCTATCAACAGTTGGGTCTCAGTGTTTGACTTTATCTTGATTCAGAGTTTTTACTCCTCCAGTTGGTCTATTTTCCAATTATATGGTGAATATGTCAATGTCTCCTACATTGCATATTTGTATCGTTGGTCCTTTTTGTGTCAAAATATGCCTAAGTCACTTTTGTGTCGTGCTCATTGTTCAAGGATTAAACCTTTGTCAGCCATTCTACAGTTGCCTTGACCTTTTGTGTCAGCCATTCCCTGGTATCAGTTCATTACATCATGTCTTCAGCGATCCTTATCGTGAAATTTTGTACCAATTCCAGATCCAATTATTCTCTGACTTACCTCGTGTTGGATGATGAAGGATGACTTAATGCCTTCCTTCCAATGGATCTCTTCCTATCGACTGCAACACACCTATTGCTATATGAATGAGATTTAGAGTTTATGACATTACCTTGGGGATTGCAGTCATCAATGGCAATTTCCCTCGCTATTGGGTAGTGGGAATACCTTATTGTCTCCTACTCGATGGATTCTTCAAGTGTTCGACTTCAAGTCCTTGTATTCACACTTGTTAGAATGTACTAGGTAGCTTGGGGACCATTTTCATTAATGGTGGTTTCCCTCGCGTTTGTTTACGGTTGTCATCATTGACCGATAATCAAACGGCTTCCTCCACGTTCAACTTCAGCTCCCTTATTCACATCGTTAGGATTTGTACCTTTTTGGGCGGTTTGGATTGAAGACCTTGGGCCGACAGTAGCATTTCCATATTTTTCTATTGCCTAAGTTGTGCAAGACCTTGTCACACTTCATATGAAATTTTGATGAGACATAGATCCACCTTGTATTTTTGTGGCTATGATCGATTTTTTAGCATGGATCCACCTTGTTCATTTGTGGCCATGACTCCTTTAGATTTGATATGGCGACTTTTTTCATATTGAGCGACCATGATAGTTTCATCAGTTATACATATGTTGGATCCGCCTGTATCTTTATGGTGATGATTTGTATATGGACCTGTATGTACCAGAGATCATTTGTGTCTAACATTTATCTCTCTTTTAGGTACCTTTGTTCGAGCCTTCCGATCTTGGATTCTTTGCTCTCTCCATACTCAACTATTTCCTTTATAATGTATTTCGACTATCTTCTTCCCCTATAACCTCACATTAGAGGAAATTTGGGGTCTAAAATGGGCCTTATAAGAAAATGTGCCAACAATCCAATTTTGTGAGTTGGAATTCAAGAACCAATAGAATTTCAATAAAATGAGTCAACCATAATGGTTGAATTGACATATTTGTCATAAAATAAAACTACTTTTTTTGTTCATATTTAGGACATATCTCCCTGTGTTTTTACTCAAATTCCAAGCATAAGAGCTCGTTGGATGCGGAATTTAATTCTGCATTCAATGAGTACCCACACTACATACTTTTGACAGACCCCTCTACCCCAAAAACAAGAAATACCTCAAAAGTATGCAGTGTGGGTACTCGTTGAATGCAGAATTAAATTCCTCATCCAACGATCTCTCCCGCTCGGAATTTGAGTAAAAACACAAGGAGATATGTCAAAAATACGAACAAAAAAAGTAGTTTTTTTCATTTTCCTCCAAAATTAATAACTATTATTTTATTATTTTATTATTTTCCTTAGGAGGCCCATTTAGACCTCAAATTTCCTCTAATGTACATTAGAGGCATATGTTATAGCTCAAAATGACACATCTCTTCATGTGACCACTTTCCCATGATTTCATCACATGTTGACATTTCCATGACAACACTTCATGAAATTCACTGAAAACCCACCTATATTGGAGGACCCATATCTGGGGTTCTGTAACTCTGTTTGACCTCTTCTCTACACAATTGGAAAGCTATTTGAGTCAGCTAAAACTTTTCAGAAGACAACAAATTCTAAATATTCCCAAAAGTACCTTAGAAACGATATTTTTGATGTACAAGCGAGTTTCCTTAAGGAAACCCGCATGTTGCATGCGACTTGTCTAAATAATACTCGCATGTTCCTTAAATACATGACTATTTGCATTGAAAATCACATTTCATATGCAAATATTTTCATTGCAACCTATGTGTATCCCTTGAACACGTGACTGATGTCTCTGCAACTCGCGTGTTTGTCCTGTAGATGTCAAAAAAACAAGTTTCTTGAAGTTTGGGTAGTTTGGTTGGTTATGCAACTGACTCCTGCAGTTGTAACTAATTTTTCTTTAACCCTACCTCTTCAGAAGCATATAAAGAGAGGTAGAGAGGTCCATGAGAAGGGACTTGAACCTTTGCATTGCTATGCTAGAGGAATTGGGACTCTCATTCCCCCCACCTTTTCCCTAGAAGCTTTCTCCTTGTGTTCCAGAGCTTGGAGGCTGAGTTCCTTGGAGAAGAGAAGTAGCAGAACCATATCAAGGTTTCATGAGGTTCCCAACTTGAAGAGAAGGTCTCTTGGAGCAAGAGGAGCAAGAGGAGGATTGAAGGGCTGCTTGGATCAACCTTCATTTGGTTAAGATATGAACCATTCCAATCTTTAAACTTTCTTATATATACTTGCAAAACCATATGCATCTCTCTTTTAACCACAGTACATTGATGGCCTCTTAAACCCTAGCCATAGGAAAATTTCCTCTACAACACCCGTGGTATTTTATTTTTTATAGGTTATGAGCTACTGTGATAATAAATTTCCTGAAAGTCTAGATTGGAGAAAATATCTTAGTTGTTTTATTGCAAAAAGGAAAACAACGAAGTTGCATAAATTTCTAAACTAAACATGAAACTTTATATATATATATATATATATATATGAACCGACTTACTTGTTTCTACATTAGAAGGTGTTGGAGGAAGAAACGGTATTGTGGTCGAGTTACCTTTTGGAACCAGCATTTGATGTAGTCTTGGTAATCACCTTCCTTCACTATGTCCTACAGATCCCCTTCTCCCAGATGATAAATTTCTTGAGCACAAGATGGATCTATCAACTTGCATGTAGAGAACTCTTTAATTTCTGGATGCTCTCCTTCAAATGTAGTCCCCAATACGCCATCTTCTTATGTATTCTCGCAAAGAAAAAACCTTTTTATTTCTTGGGACTTTGGTTTGTCTGTTATTTCGGGATAGGTTGATAAACTCTCAACTTCTACCATGATTTGTTCTTCTTGAGAGGTAGAGATCAAGACTCCAGCTTTTGCTAGGATTTGAGAGAGATCTCTCATACTAATGAGCACCTTTGAATCCATGTATTCGGTCGGTAAGTCCTACTTCACACAAGTATCAGTGGTTGGAGGTTCTTACTGCACCCAAATATATATGTGTGTGTGTGTGTGTGTGTGTGTGTGTGTGTGTGTGTGTTTCTTATGATTATAATCAAGACTATCTACTACTAAAATAAATTTGCAAAAAATGAAACACGCCACTCTTTTATGAAATGTAACACACCTACATGAAATTAAATTGCAATAAATTAAACACACCTTAGAGGAAATATACACACACTTTTGTAGAAGCATAAACCAAACGTGCAAAAAATAAAAACACACTTGCGAGAAAGGAACAACAAGGATTTGGGGCAACCCACTAAAGTGGATGCGTATGGCTATTACACCACAGAAATGTCGTAATGAATTTGTCTTTACGTCTTATCGTTTTCCCCTCCCCCTTGTTGTGTAATGTAAAGTTAACGTATCTACCTCTATCTATCTAGACTCCAACCCCTTTAGCACCTCCCCGACAATAGCGCAAAAATGTCGAGTAAAATATGCACTATCCAATTCAACACTTAATTGTCAAACTGAGGCTCGTAAGCTTAGAGATGTCGACACAATATGTGTAGGATTAAAGGCTTGAACTAATCTAAGATAACCTAACCTAAAGCTAGTAATATACTTAAAAGAAGAACACACAAACTGGGATAGCTCAACACCTAGGAAAGAATCCCATCATGGGGTGATCATATCTCATGAGTTAGATCCCTAATCTATCCATGGGTGGTAAACTAGAAATTAAAACCTAGAAATCATAATTGAGGAAATTAAAGAAATCAACTGAAAGGAATTAAGGGTTTTGAACTATCAATCAACTTGTCAAACAGACCTACAAATGACATTGCATTCTTATACTTGGAATTAAATCACACATACCTATTAAATGTAAATCAAACTGATTCTAAACTAAAAATGGAATACTACTCTGAAATCTATATTCTAATGAAACAAGAATTATTTCTATTATATTTGGCTACTTTTGAAAAACAGAGACCTAACCTAGTAACTTGAAAAGATTGCAATGTGATTTCAAATGTAAAGCTAATCTAATTAGCAATTCAAGACTAACACTATGCTATTCTAATATAAAAGCAGGAATCGAAGTTGCAATGAAAGGAAATTACTATTCTAGAAAGTAAATATTTGAAAGCAATCTAAACAACAGAAACAAAACTATTTCTTTAAAACTCGAAGCAATCTATCTAATCTATCTAACTCCACTCTTCTTGATAAACTATGTCAAAGTGACTTGAAAATGTTACAGAGATGCATAAAGGGAGTACTCTATCCTAAAAATGATGTGAAAGCTGAAAATGAACCAATTGCAAGAGAACTTAAACATTGTGAACTATTAATACATCTATTATTTGTCCATTAAACAAATGACATCTATTTACTGAAGTGAAAACCTAGTTATATTATCTAGAATTGTAAATGAACAGAGTTGTAAAAGATATCAATCTAAATGAAATACTATTTAACAATTCCAACTCTACTTATAAGAAATCAAAAGAACACACTTTGATTCATTCTATTTGTATTAACGGTTTCATAATTAAAACATCCAATGCTATGAAAGATTAATGTTATACCCGTCAAACTTTTAACCATACCATAGCAAAAGCTTCAACCTATCTATAAAGCATTAAGACAAAAAGTATTATGAACTCAAAGTTTATAAACAGACTTATAAACTAGGCATGAAACAACAACTCGAACTGCTTTATTTCTACAATGTCTATCTCTACAATGTCTGGAAACAGATCTTAACTTGCAAACAAATCTATATCATAAATCAAAATACTACTACCCTACTTCTACAAAAAAACTCATATGTAAACTAAGCCATTTTAATCAAACATAAAAAAGACAATACAAAACTACTCTATATTTGAGAAGAAAATCTACATGAAACTAGATTATGTTATTTCACAATAAAACCATAAAAAGGACTTGGAACTACTGCATCTTGAATCTGAATGAGATTGTTCTTGCTTGAGTTTAATTAGACATTTATTTCTATTTTCTGCACCTAGGGAATTTAAATGGAATGAAACATAAGTAAAATTAACAAGACTTACAGTAACAACATGCTATCTATATCTTAATAAAACAGAGATGAAATGTTGAATACAAATTCAAACTCTAACTAGCTACAGAACACACAGGTGAAATACTAAAGGAAAATTTGACAGTTCGAAATCCCGGTACGTACGACAGGCCATATGACAGGAAATGCACAAATTACAAATAAAGAAGGATTAGATTGATTTTATAAACACTGAACCGTAAGCATAAGAAAAACAATTTGAACATATAAACATCTCATGATACTGAACATGGAATTACTTAGTTGTACAATGGAAAGAAAACAAAAACATAGACACAATGAGGGGGGCCTCTCAAGAGACAGTGGTTGATCCTCACCCTATTCAATCACCAACCATGAAATAGAAAAATGATAGAACTGAACAGAGTCTTGATATTAGCCAGAAGCAAAGTTACAAAGTATATGCACATCTTTTACACAACCCAATGCGTCTTTATATATATTTTTACAAGAGAGAGAGGGTCGAGCTTGTTAGTGGTCGATCCATCTAAAAATGTCCCATCTTAAAGGAAGGGAACAGTTCTTTTAAGATCTGAAACAAACTAAAAAAAAACGGCCAACCTAGAAAATGCAATTTGGCACAAATTCGAAAAATGCCCCCCTCAATAACTCTCTGGTGGTTACGAGTTTGGCAAAACAAATTTTGGGTTTTGTAGCTAGATGGATTTTCTTCAAATCCATTAGACCGTTGGTGAGATATACTTCCACATTCATGCAAAGCTAGGTGCAATATAGAAGCTAAAAAACATTCACTGCTAAAATTCTTGGTTTAACTTGAGTTAAAGAACCCTCGGTCATTGGCTGGCGTTGGAATCAAATTAGTGCAAACCGAATAACAATGTCCATGTAGCACGATCAAGTAACAAAATCAATGTCCCCGTCACTTTGTGAGCTGCACTGGTGAAGGTATCGAATTGGGTACTGGATTAGGTGTAGGACCGAGTACTTGATAGTGAAAGAAATCTGCAATATAAACAATTTATTAATAAAGATAATCTCTCAAAATTATATTGAAATTGAACAATTAAAAGGGAATAAATGACAAGATTGTACTTGTTTCTAATTCTTCATTAAATATCTTTTAAACCCATGCAAACGATGCCTAAGTGACATTTCATAATAGAAAATGCATATAAAAGACTTATATTTCGGACCGAACATATAGATAAAACATGGAAAAATGGAGGGCTATCAAGCATCAAAGTCACTGACCCTCCAACCCGGCTTCAAATGTAAAAAGTATTCACAAGCATTAGAACCAGCAATCACCATTTCTTGTAACAACACTATGTCTCCATGTTGAGAATCAATAAACATCTTGAGTGCAGATATTTTGGGGTCGCTGCAAAGCCCTCTAACATTTAAATATGTGAAAATCATTACGTAATATCAACTAGGTACAAATATCTAATATCCCAAGGAGAACAAAGAAGACCAGTACCTGTAAATGGAGGAAGACCCCTCACTGAAACAGGAACAACCAAAGGATTGACCCCCAAAGAAGCACGAATGTTATCCTTCACAAACTTACAAGTCTCTCTCCCTTTCTTAGGTTGTCTTCTCTTGTGAATAGCGACATTTGCATCCCTAATTAATGAAATAAGGAATATATTAGGACTCACAGCCTCCTCGATTGAATAAATAGGAATAGTAGTGCATGTATCCAGAGGTGGGGATGAAATCACAGTAGATACAACCAGTTGATATTTCACAAGAGAAGAAGATGAAATAGGAGAAGAGGAGATAGTAATTTCTAAAGGACATCCCGAAGAACAACTCAAAGGAGGGAAATCACAATCAAAGAAGGAAGAGGGCAAATATAAGCCAACCGAAACAAGAATAGGGTTGCAAGAAGGCTCCACTTGTAGCGGAGAGGGTTCAAGGTCAAGATGAGCCCCCCGACACACAGGTGAGAAAAAATAGTTAGGGTTTCCCTAACCTTTAAAATCCCCAATAATGGGTGAATTAACCACCCTTGCCCCAAAAATACGAGAGAAACCCTCCCCAGCTTCATCCTTTTCCAAAACAACTAAAGACACTAGAATATCAACAATAGAAATAAAGTTAAGGAGAGGAACTGACTTTGAAAACTTACACACAAATGAAATGGTCGAATATTTGTCAAGAGGAAAATGGAAATTGATGTCCCTTTGCATACCCAAAACCATCTCAGTATCAACCAGTCGCTCAGACGTCCGCGCGAAAACCCCGGGGCAATGGTCTTTCAAATGGCTAGTTGCTCGACAGTGATGGCACCTAAATGAGATATGCCAATAGTCTAAAGGTTGTATGAAGGAACCACCATCCCATAACACCTCCACCTACACAGGTAAACCCTCACCCACATCCATCTACACCAGAACCCTAGGTGAGACATGCTCAAAACCCAGAAGTTGATAATCTTCCATAAGGATAAATTTCCCAAGGGAATTTTCTATCCCCATGAATCCCTTCAAATTCCAGCAATGAACAAGGAAATACAGCAATATAACCCACAAATTCCTCTTAGCCAACTTCTCATGGTTTGGATCAAAACCGACGTGCCAACGACCCAAGACCAAGGAACCCTGGCCAATAACCCAAAACTGAATTTCAATAACCATACGGTCTTCCTCAGATAAAAAATGGAAAATAATCCACCTATTATCCTAGAGAATGACCCATAGGATCTATTTGATAATAGGCTTCCAAACAACATGAATCCCTTCCAAGATATCAACTCTGCATAACTTGATAATTCAAATTTTCCCACCAGAGCTCGTCATGATAAAGCCTCCACCAAGTCCATAGTCACATATTTATCGAGAACGCAAACCAGTCGGGCATCCCTCACTTTTTCAAAACAAATATGAGGTGAATTACAATGAAATAAAAACCATAGGGCCCTTGTCTACCTTCGGGTACAATCCACCCTAGGGAAGTGTGGAGACAAGACTTCCAACCGACACATTACCAGATGATCTCACCTCATGCAAAGGCTTTTCAACTCTCGAAGGCACGTATTTCACAAAGGATACCTTCCCCCGAGGGTTCGTATGAACCCCCCCACCCATCTCAGTGGGAATACAAAGTGGAAAGCCCCCCAAAAAACCCATAAAACTGGATTCACTCGCGGACGAAAAGAGACATAAACGAGAAAAGTAGTCGGACTGACACACCCGCCAGACGATAAGGGAGAATCCGACATCTAGCTAGTCATATTATTACTTGCAATGAATGATATAAAAACAAAGATAGAATCGTACTTAGTACCCAATAACTCACATGGGGAAAATTTTGAAAGGACGGTAATTGAAATTTGACGGGCATACTCTGGTCATGAGGCATTTTACCCATAAAAATATTGTAAATACTTTTAACAAGTCGTCGCAAAGAACATATAAACAATTTGTTAAGTTGTATTTTTTATGGTTAATTTTTTTTTCAAACCATTATTAGTTTTTATTAATAAGTTTGTTAAGATATGTGTATGCTTAGATAAGTGGCATGTTATGGCATGTTATTATATATGTAGTAATGAAGATTGAAACTTTCGCACTTTGATTGAAACTTTCCCATCTGATTGAAGAGTAGGTGGGTGAGTTTTCCTTGAATGGAGATGGTTTTGTTTTCATTCCATTTGTTTTTTCTTTCTTATATTGGCCTAGATCTGTCTCAATACAGGTTTGTGCCCTTCTTTTCAGTGACTTTTCCTACTGGACTTTGTGCCTTCCTTGAGAGGATAAGTCAATTTTCAAGTCTGAAAATGCAACTTCGAAATAAGGGTGGGTACCATTATAGAAGAAGAAGTTAGTTTTAAACTGTGTTAATGGATGAATTAATCCACCCAAGCACCAAGCATAAAAAATTTATCAACTATTTAATTTACCAAGTATCACAATTTATCAGCTACTGAATTTACCAAGCATCACCTTTGGAGTTTCAAACATGCTTGTTTTTTGGTTATGAGAATTTAGATACGCATTTCTCTAGATAGTTTGAAAGTTCTCTCATCTGAATCTGATAACTTGGAGCTACTAGTTTTGGTAAGATGTTAATTTTATTTTTTTAATTTGATATTAATCTAAAAACAAAGTTTAATTCAAAAATATTGTGTGTTTTTTCTTAAACATGAAATTTCTTTTGTTATTTTCATATTGAGCTTGGTTAAAAACACATATGACTGGACAATTGCATGGAAACAAATTTTTGTTGTGGGTGTCTCCTAATCCCACTTTGTACACTTCCAATACTTCCAAGTTACAATTTATAGGTCTTGTTGCTAAAAGCTTTTCAGATATCTATTCACATTTTTTTAAAGCATTTATTTGATATATGTTATAACCTAGTAACAATTTATTATTCTTGTAGTTTTAGCAATTGGTTGAAACAATTACTTTTACTCATGGGGAAAAAAGATTCTAAACAAGTTTGAAGTTGAAAGTGGTTTCTTCTTATCCATTGATAGCAAGGGAAAGTGAATGGCCCAAAGAACAAAGTAGGAACCATGAATTGGTTGGTACAAATTTACATAACCAACTCCACTTCCGTGAAAGATTCGATTTAGCTTGGTATGTGCAAGTTCACATGCAAATAATAGTTGAGGAATAAAAAAGAGACCATACCTTAGAAAAAAAACCTTATTAAAATTCTTTTGGCAAAGAAAGGGGAGAACATCATAGTACAATCTCAATTGCAATGTGTTTTTTAATGAATCCCCTCTACAAAGGGTTGATTATATTTATCCGATCTTTTAACTCAAGTCCTTTGAAATAAAATGTCGCAATTTCAATTACACCATTGATGCAATATGTTAACCTTGAAAATTTTGCTATGTTGCATTACATGTGGCCTAACATTAACCTCTGGAAAGAATTCTAGGTTCCATATTTTGTTTATTTCCCAAGTTTATCACTTAATGTACTTTCATATCTGCATAATGTCGACACATGTTACTTTTGAGTCTATTAGTAAGTTTTTATGTTCCACCTTGGATTTTCAAAGTACATTATCAATGAAAAACATGTGTAAATGGGTCTATTGTTATCTTTTAATTGGAAATTAAATTCCTTAATAAAAACATGTGTTTTAATTGAAAATTAAAATTTCACAATTTCAATTACACTGTTCACACAACATGTTAACCTTGCAATATTTTGTATGTTGCATTACATGTGACTTGACATTAACGTTCGGAAAGCATTCTAGGTTCCATGTTTTGTTTGTTTCTTAAGTTTATCACTTAATCTACTTTAGATGCCTAATGTTAAGACGTGTTACTTTTGAGTTGCTTATGTCACTCTTAATAGGTTGTTTTGTTCCACCCTCGATTTTCAAAGAACATGATCAACGAAAAACATGGGTAAATGAAACTATTGTTATCTTTTAATTGGAAATTAAATTGGAGTTAATGAAAGCATTTATTTTAATTGAAAATTAAATTCTTTAATAAAACATTATTTTTTTCCACGAAAAATGGTTAAAAAAAGTATTAAAAAAGAATAGATCGTGGCTTAATGCCAAATACGACTCTTTACACAAATTCTCCTCTCCTTGAGGATTTCAAGAAGCTGATGGAGATCATCCCTTCATAAGGTTTCATCTTTAAGTGTGATTTCTTGTTGTTTTCGAGCTACACGAAGTTGGAATTTAAATCAATTCGGACCACTCAATCACTAGCAGTAAAATTTGGTAAATTGAACAAGACGAGATTGTTGCAGATTCCCCAACCTCTCCAATGTTGTGAAACATGTTGGAATTACATGAATTGTGAATCATGTTGGAATCTGTCACATTGAAAATTCCCGGAAGTTTGTTTAAAATCAGGGGATGACCATGATTTCGCAAATACTTCATTTGCATTGGTGATGCAAGATTGGTCTTCTGAAATTCGTCATTATGGATTCAAATACTACAAAATCTAGTGCGGTTTCAATGGGAGGAACTCAAAACTGGAGAAACTTTGCAATGAACTATGATTCCTGAAGTAGCGAGCCTCATGAAGTATGGGTATTGAAAAGTCAAACTGTATCACTTGTAGCAAAGGTAGTAAGGAGTCATAGTCCAATACATGTCAAACTTGTTGCTAAGGTGTTGAGGTGGCTTCCAGAATACATTAATGTGCACAATGAATATTTAGAAGGAGACCGATGCATGCATATTGCACAGACTCGCATATTCTTTATAAGCTAGTTTAACAACAATTTGTAGCGGCTAAAGATGTTGTGAAGAACATACAACGGCTCTTAATGCTACTAATTCCTATGCAGGACTCAGCACCCCAGCTCCTCAACACAATAAGCTCCTCATCTTCACTACGTGTTTCCTCCGCTCGCTAGCTCCTCAGTTCCCCGCCTTTGTTTCACTTGTTCATCGCTGCCATCCAATCCCATAAAACCTGCATTAACTTTGCTTCCTCTGGTGACTGAGTTTATGCCACTTGTTGCATTTCCTTTCCCCAGACCATGGTGTTAAGCATTCCAATGAGAAGATTGGCTCCATGATTTGCAGCTTGGTCTGCGTCCTCATTTAGATTTCTTAGAATGTGACAGAATTTTATAGAGCCAAATTTAGGTAGCAGCGTCTAAATTCTCTCTAGTAAGGATTTTCAGTTGACATTACGTAATGCGTGTCCATGAATTATCAAGTTGATGAGTATCAGAGAGTCTCAAAAAATGAGTATCTCCCTGTAACCCAAGAGTAAGGCTATCTAGCATCCTTTTAAGATAGCCAAATATTTTTCCTAGTTGTTGGATTTGGTCCCCAACCCCTAGATGTATCTGAAGTCTGTGTTTCCATCATGGGAGTAGATCACCCCTCCCGCACCTGCTGCTCCCGAGTTGCCTTTGGAGGCTCCATCAAAGAATAGGCAGTTTTTGTTCTGGTTTTTTCTCCATTTCTCAAATTTGATTCTAGACAATCTTATTTTCCACTTCTGGTAGTATTTTTTGGGCACCTTAGAAGGTTGGGGTTGTCTAGTGGGGAGAGCTCCCCTATCCGCTTCCTTTCCTTATCGGTGGTAGTGGAATCGAGGTTCTTTTCTGAAGCTTTTAGAGTTTCCAAAAGGAGTCCTTTGGCCTGTCCAGCTACTTGAATAGGGTTAGGAAATATGTTCTTGAAGATGGATCGGTTCCTGGCTAACCATATTTTCCAGTAGATGTACTTTGGAAGTGCTATCCAGATTTGTTTCCACACCGGCTTGTCTCTTAGAGGAGAAGGGTACCTTTTCTTCCATGAAGTGAAGAGTTGAGGGATATTATTGTTGTTTGGATCTGTAATCTGAAGGTCCTTGAGGAGTAGAGTCTAGAATTGCAAGGAGAAATTACACTCCAAAAAAATATGGTCGGTGGTTTCCAAATATTTGCAACAAAGCAGGCATCGGTGAGGGCCAATTATTCCTCTTTTGGCCAGATTTTCCCATGTCATTATTTTTTTTTGTCCAAGGAGTAAGGAAAATAAATTTACTTTGGGGAGTCCAAATGGAAGCCAAACCATTTTCTAAAGCTTCGATTGGGATTTGGGGTCTCTTTCATATTAAATAAGCTTATAACCTAGGCCAGCAGTATATTCTCTAGTTTTCCCCCACCCTCTCCTATTCGGGTAAGAGATCCAAATTGGGGTACATCGTGAAAGTTTTTTTATGAGGGTTTTCTTGGCTATCGAGAGGGTCAATGGGACCTCCGGTATCATCCAATTCTCCCAAATTCCATCCACTGACCAACTTAAGATGACATATAAGGTTTTGAGTTTTTTCCTCATAGTCCATTCTCAGATTCCATCTAGCTCTATGATGATGTTGAGGGGGGGTGGCTAAGAATGTTGTCCATCCATATCAAGATATTCTTCCCATTTCTTGGGATCTAGTGGAGTTGGGGTTGGAATAATCCCATTCCTTTTCTGCATAGATTCCATAAGGGAGTTCCTTTTGGAAGGGGCTGGGTGTGCAAGCATATTCTTCCAATGCTGGTAAGATATTTTATCCAGATAGTTTGGAAAACCCATTGGTTTTTCTGAGAAATAGTTTTCCAAAGAAATTTTCCACCCATTGTCAGGTTTGTTAAATGGGGGTCTCAGATCTGTAGGCCTCCCTCTTTGTTGGGTCTTCTAACCACATTCCAGTTGCATTCCAGTTGACAAGGTGGAACTTTTTTTGGTTCGCTTCCCCCCCTCTCCACAAAAAACTTTTCAAAAACTTTGATATTTTGTCTGTAAATGATTTTGGAGCTAGTAGTACAAACACCTGGTATATCGGGAGGGAGGAGAGAAAAGATTTTATTAGCACCAGCTTCTCAGAGTGATTCAACCATCGTCCTCCCCAGTTGCTGAGCTTGGCCTTTATTTTATTATTCACCTCCTACAAGTGATTTTATTTATATACACCAGATGAGATAGGGAGTCGTAGGTATTTATAACTTCCCCAATTGTCAAAGCCTTGCATACCCATCATACATTCAATTCTTGTGAGAACCATTTGATCCACGTTCCATCCATAAATGGAACTTTTTTTATAGTTAATTTTCCCACCTGAGGCCGCACAGAAAGAGTGAAGGATTCTTTTGAAATATTTTGTAATGTTTATGGATGCTCCTCTGAGGAAGAGGGAGTCACCAACAAAGAATGTGTGGTTTATGGGATCGACTACCTGGGCCATTTTTATCCCTGGAAGGTTCCCAGCCACCATTTCCATCTTCCCTAATCAATGATTCAGCAATCAAGATATAGAGGAACGAGGAGAGGTGGCATCCTTACATGATCCCTCGTGTTGGTTGGAAGAATCTAGCAAGCCTTTCGTTGACCAGGGGATCTATCCACGGCCCCCCAATGCAAGCTTTAATTTTCCTTATAAATAGGATGCTGAACCAAATTCCTCGAGAACTCTGTACAAAAATGAGTGCTTGACTCTGTAGAATGTGTTTTCCATATCAACTTTTATTATCATGCCTTTATCCTTTCATGCCTTGTTGGAATGGATAATTTCTTGGATGAGGATGGCATTGTCCAGGATATGTCATCCTTTGATGAATCCTCCTTGGTTTTGGGAGATTACCTTCTGTAGGAGAGTTTCTAATCTATTTTCCATCAGTTTGGAGCAGATTTTGTAGGAAACGTTACACATAGAGATTAGCATGAACTGAGTGAACGTGTCTGGGTTGGTCTCTTTAGGGATTAAAGCCAAGAATGTAGAGTTCACTCCTCCCCCAATTTTGGATTTTTGCTAGAAACTTGTTATCATTCTAGTCAGGTCCTTTTTTATAATGTTCTGACAGGATCTGTAGAAGTGTCTAGAGAACCCGTCTGGCCATGGTGCCTTATCTGGTTCCATGCCCAAAATCACGGATGTGATCTCTACTTTTGAAAAGGGATTTAGGAGATTCTTGTTCTCTAAAGGAAGTATTAGATATGGAATGTTCTCCAGGAGATCCCTGGTGTTGTCCTCATCCACATCTCCTTCCTCAAGGAAGATGATTTTAAAGTGGTTATGCGCTTGCTCTTTTAAATGGTCTTATCCTTTGACCATATGTCCATTTTTCAAATGAATTTGTTCGATATTGTTATGAGATTTTGGATCCTTTGATTGTATGTGGAAGTAGGAAGTGTTCATGTCCCCAACTTTTAACCAGGTTCCGCGGGATTTGATTCTCCAATACTCTTCTTCTTTGAGAAAAGCTTGATATGTCTTGGATTGTATTTTTACTTCATGTTCTAGATCATAAGGCTCTATGGTCTTTCTTTCCATATCCATTTGAGCTGTTAGGAGGGAAGAGATTGTTTATTGCCTTACCTTGGTTGGGGCCTGGTTGTTAGTTTTCACCCATTCCTTTAGAGAAGCCTTGGTATTTTGATATTTTGTTCCCAAACAAAGCTTGGGGAGCCCAAAACCGTTTGTTCCTAGGCCTTTCCCACAATCTCATAGAATCTAGGATTAGAGATCCACTGAGGGTTCTCCAATACTCTTCTTCTTTGAGAAAATCCTGATATGTCTTGGGTTGTATTTTTACTTCATGTTATAGATCATAAGGCTCTATGGTCTTGCTTTCCATATCCATTTGATTTGTTAGGAGGGAAGAGATCATTTCTTGCCTTGCCTTGGCTGGGTTCGTGTTGTTAGTTTTCACCCATTCCTTTAGAGCAGCCTTGGTATTTTGATATTTTGTTCACAAAAAAAGCTCGAGGAGCCAAACATCGGTTGTCCCCAGGCCTTTCCCACAATCTCATAGATTCCATGATTAGAGATCCACTGAGGGTTGTACCCAAAGTGGATCGACCCTAATTTTTAAACATTTTGGATAGGGATCAGGATGGTTTTATGGTCAAAAGCCAGGTTAACAATAATTTGGGAATGCAATATCTTCCTTCCAAGAGGAGAAAATTTTGGGTTAAGAACCGATCCAGGTAGCAATATGCTTCACTCCCACTCTTTTGTTCGTCCAATTGTATCGTCCTTTCTTGGGTTTGATTTCCATGAGGTCCCATTGAAGGATAAGGTATTCGAGTTGATCTCTAAAGCAGTCCCTCCCAAAGAAACACCCTTTTTTTCCTTTAAAAACTTTACCAGATTCAATTCGGTCCCAACCAATATAATGTGGGGGGGGG
>LPNX010226543.1:153222-244664 GCA_001517045.1 Pseudotsuga menziesii
TGGATGGAAGGTGTTGTAGCTCTGTAAAGATCTAATGTTGGGTTGAAAAGGAGTTGAGGAGGGTAAATTCATTCTTGTTCCAAAGGGTGTCCAATCCACTAGAATCTCCTCAGGTGCTAATGACATATCCTCCTTGTTTTTTCCAATTCACTCTGTTGAGGGTGAGGAGAGCTTCTTCCTCCATTTTGGTCTCTTGGAGCAAGAGGATATTGGTAGGTTCCATTTTTAACAGATATTTCACTATTTTCACTTTGTTTGGACTACCTAGTCCTCTGCAATTCCAAGAGACCAACTTCATTATTTACTCTAGTTGTGGTAGGAGGGTCCTCCCTTGTTGCTTCTCGTCCTAGGGTTCTTTGTGAAGGAACTTTCCAGGGTGGATTAATTTCCTTACATTTTTTAGCTTTCAACTTCTTCTTCTCTTAACTCTCTATTGGATTTCCTCCCTTGTCTCTTAGCATATTTTTCAAAGGTTTCTTCTTATGAGGTGAAGATCGCTTCATGTGTTCTTCTCTTGGACATTTCATCATAGCATGGGGATGAGACCTGGCTTCTGGTGGGATATTTTGAGTAAAAAAGTGGTGGGGGTTCTAGTAGTACCTCTTGATCTTTCCCATTTGGTTCCTTGGGTATTTCTCCCTCCTATTGCTCTTCCTATTTTTCCTCTCCTTCATGGTCTTCTTCTCCATTATCCAAGAGGTTGAAGGGACTCAATGTTCCTTCCGCTGATCTCTGCATAATCTTTGAGGGGCTTGGGTTAGATTGAGGCCCTGGGACCATAGGATATTGTTTTCCTTCTTTCACTTTAGATTTGGGTTTGGATTTACCCCTTGCTTTCTTTTGGTTTGTTTGTCAATGGGATTCTTTCCTTGTATCCATTAGTTCTTCTTCCTTCTTTTTGCAACGTCTTTAGAAGTGCACGTATTCTTAGCAGTGTCTGCATTTGAATGGGAGTTACTCATAATCGAGCTCTTGGATATGGGACCAGCCTGCTATAGTGAGGTTGATGGCCTCCGGAAGTCCTACTTCTAGATCTACCTCTACACAAATCCGAGCACAAGAGTATTGATCTCTCCTTTCTGCTACATCTATGAACTTTCCTAGGGTGTTTCCTATTGCCTCCAAGGATTCCTAGCTTCAGCAATGTAGGGGAAGGTGTGGCAATTTCACCCAAACCGGGATTGCAGATGGGACATCATGTGACGAATCAAAGTTTGGGGTCCATTTGTTAAGGTACATAACTTATGTCCCCATTAAGTATGGTCTGTTTCTAAAAATGAGTTCTTTGTCTTCCTTGCTTTCGAAGACAAAAACGAAGAATACTTTCCACATGAAGAAGTTGCTTACTTCCTCCTTGATCAGTGGTTTCCAGTTCCTTTTGTTCTAGGATTCTATTGCCCTTGGCGACGGCCACATGCCCGTTAACTGTCTAATCAATCTGTTTTCGACAAGGTTTATGGTTGTCTTGCAGGATCTAGCCATGGGGAGAGCTATTGAGGGGATCTCTACAAGCTTCTTGACAAACTTCTGTTTCCTTGGAGACGTGGATTTCTTTCCATTAGCCACTAGGAGATTCCCGAATTCATCAATTTACTAAAGTGCGTGGGTCTCCAAGATCACCGGAGGAGGATCGGATCCTCCTCCCTCATCTATTGATGCACTTCCCAATCAATCTACCAACATCTTCTAATCTGACCCAACCTGCTGCTTGCTCGTGGGTCCTCAGGTGGTGCATCTGGGTGAGTGAATCTACCTCAGGCAGAGCACCTGTCGACCTTGATCCTATTGTCAGTTCGCCTCTCAATTCGCCTCCAAAAAATATTTTATACTATTTGTATCGTGCGCATGTTCAACTACAACTTCAATTTTAAAGAAAAAACAACAAATCTAACACTTAATAAAAAAAATTATTATTAAAGGGTATTCTTTAATTAAATAAGTGCAACAAAACTAGTGTAGGGTTACACATTGTGAGGATCAATGCCATTTGTTAAGTAACATGTAACAAAAGAAACAAAAAAAGGCAGACTCAAACCAAAGGTATCATTTTCTCATATTAGTACATTGGAATTACATCTTTACAATAGGTAAGTTATGCTCGTTGTAAATCATTAAAACAATTTAAGTTGATTAATTTATTTTTATATAATAATATAATAATTATGCACTTATGTTGTTGGCTTCTACAAATTGACAAACAAAGTTGAGTAAGAGTTTGATCACATGAAATATCATTTTGCATGAACATCTAAAATCCCATTAGGTACTAAATTTTTCCAATAAATCAACTTTATGCTTCAGATGTATTTTACTATTATATTTGAAAACCATACCATCAAAATACTAAAACAAAATACCAAACACTAAATGCACACATGAAATGACTTGAGCCAAAAAGAATCTAAACCATATATGCATAGACATACATCTACCAAAAGCATTAGTGTGAAATAATTAACTATCACAATATCATTTTTTAATATAAATTTCAATATTTATATATGCATAGACATACATCTACCAAAAGCATTAGTGTGAAATAATTAACTATCACAATATCATTTTTTAATATAAATTTTAATATTTATATATGCATAGACATACATCTACCAAAAGCATTGGTGTGAAATAATTAACTATCACAATATCATTTTTTAATATAAATTTTAATATTTATATATGCATAGACATACATCTACCAAAAGCATTGGTGTGAAATAATTAACTATCACAATATCATTTTTTAATATAAATTTTAAAATAAATATTATGATGAAAAAAAAACTTTATGAAAAAGACACGGAAGATTTTCTCTCTCTTATATATAAGGATTAATAAAATAAAAAAGGAGAAATATTAAAGTATATTTTGATAAGGATTATGATGAAACAAAATGAAGCTTTATGAGAAAGATGGGGGAAGGAATATATATATATATATGGATGTCCTATTAAAAGTTAATGGGATCATTTAAGAAATGGATATTAGTAATGTTATTCGTTTGATCGTCAAGAAAATTAATTCACGTAGACGTTGATTTGGTGAACCAATTAATGGTTTGAGAACAAAATATAATTGAAAATCAAATAGGCTTTTCTAATAAGAAACATCATGAAGCTCAGAACCTACAACTATATATTGATGATTACAAATTCGTAGATGAAGCCAACATCGATATGATGGATCAATACATAGTTTATATAATTCTAGGTTTACCTAGAAGGATACATTGGGTATTTCCATTTTCAACAAAAGGAAACTTGTTTTTGACATTTTCTTATAATACGAAGCAAATCACATTGGAAGTTGTTACAATGAAGTCATATTCAGAAGCTCCATCATCTGAAGACTTGAAAGATATCTCGAAGGTGATCTATCAAGAAAATAAGAACTCGATACAAAAGATGCAAAAGCAATTTGAAAAAGTTGTTGTTGATAAGGTTGAAGAACTTGTTCACCTAATAAACCATAATCAAAGCTTACTAGCCCAAATCAAGAAGATGAAATAATGACAAGAAGTCACTACAAAACATGTTACAGAAATCTATCAGCAAGGAATCATCAATTGACAAAGTAACAATGATTGAGTCAATTGAAGTAGGTATATTGTCAAATGTTGAAGTACAAACGATGAAAATTCTAAGTATATGTACCATATAAACATTTGATGATCAACAAGGCGACACAAGTGTGCAAGGAAAATATATTACAAAATGTGAATGGATAAGACTCTACAAATATGTAGAAGAAAGAGAAGGTTATTAAGACACCTTATCAACATCCTAATCATAAGAGGTTATTCCTTAACCAATCACTATATCAACATCCACAAATCAAGAAGATCAATGTTCCAAAGAATACTCATATCCATATAATTCTTTCTCAAAGTAGAAGTCATCTTGGAAATTACAATACAATAGGTTCTATCCAAGAATCCTATAAATTTTTAGTTCCATAGAAGATTGAATTAGGGTGGGAAGACCCTTTCACAACACGACAATTATGCTTTGTGCTTAGAAGACCGCATCATCTTGTGTCATCTACAATGACAAGCTTAAAAAAACAATCCTGGAAAGTCATTACACGCAAGGACCAAGACATAACTTTTGTATGTCTTGAGGACAAATCATTTTAAAGGGGTATCGACAATGTAATGTATAAAAATGTATATATAGACATTAAATTACTACTACTACTACTAATAATAATAATAATAATAATTCATTAAAGAAATGGCATGACCTGATGAAACGGCATGTCTATTTATCCATGGTGACCAATCGATGCTTATTTAGGCACATCGTCCCATGGATATTTACCATTGTACCATATCTATTCAATATATATTTTATGTGTCCTCTATGAGTTACTATTTATTATCATTCATGTGTTGGATATTCGTTGGGAAATAAACTTTGTTAGTTTGAAAGCTATTAGTACATATGGTTTCAAAGTTAACATTCCACCTAGAAACCAAACCCCCCTAACAAACCCTCAACATCCACTAAACAAAAAATCCGCTCTTTCAAAAAGGAACACAAAAGTTCCACTACTTTGAAGCCAACATATATTATATCTTGAAGAAATATGATATCTAGATTATATACCACAAAGAGTATGTTTGTGAAGAAAGAGCCCCGCGTTCTATTTTTTAAAACGACGTTTCAGACTACCAAATAATTGAGTCCATCATCAAGGCGAAAGCTCAGAACATGAGAAAGCAATGAAGGATGAAGGGCTTCTCGCTAAGATATTGAGAAAAAGAGGGATCATTGTTGCATTTGCCCCCCGAACTCTATCAGAAGGTTTGTTGATTCTGCCAAAGACACGCAAGACCAGAGACAACAAAAAGGACTGTATGAAGTTCCTTGTTCATGTGGTAAGGTTTATATTGGGGAAACGAGTCTTTCTTTGAAAACTCGTCTTAAGGAACATTCCTTGAAAACCCGTCTCAAGGAACATTCAGTTGACATCATCCTTCATTGCTTTCTCATGTTCTGAGCTTTCACCCTGATGATGGACTCAATTATTTGGTAGTCCGAAACGTCGGTTTCAAAAATAGAACACGGGGCTCCTTCTTCACAAATTATTTCCATGTGATAATGGTCTCTTTGATTTCTACAAGAGTATGTTTATTAATTTTTTTCTTAAGGGAACCCCTAACCCCTCTAGATTGTAAAGATAGAATAATAATTTGATCACCATTATTTGGGGCTCTCCGCCTATAAGAACCCCGCAAAGTGTTAGATATTTCCCTTCCCCAACCTCTTTCTTTGCATGATATTTTTCCTTGGATATAAAATATTTTATTCCCACCGATTCAAGGCTCAAGACCCCCTTCAAAGTTTCAATTTCTTCTACAATGTCTTTTTTTATTAGCTTAAATCATAAGAATATTTTATAGAGGATTTTGTTTTTGTTTTTGTTTTCAGTCTTCCTAAAGGATAACCTTTTATTAGACTTCATCGTCTTCAAAATTATACTTAGGAGATGCTAAAACCTTAGGAATCTAGGGTAAAAGGAGGGAGTGTTTTTCTCTCTAAGGGTTGCACCCCTCTCCCCTTAAATTAGAACTTTTGATGAGAACTCATTAACAAAATTAGGAGAATATTCTAATTTGGAAGCACAATCAACCCTATAATTTAAAGGATAGAGAGTTTAATACATAAAATTACTATCCACTAGGCCCTCCTTATGGAAATGGACATGACCAACATACCCAAGTAGAGAAGGAGAAACTAAATGTATCACCTAAAATCACAAGGGGTTGTTTTGAGTAAGCATACCTTAATTGGTTAATGAGGTCCCTTGTGCTCCTCAATATTTTTTAGGTCCTTGTGGAAACTCCATATGCTATGTGTGAAGCCCAATATTATCTTTAATTAAAGAAGGATGGATCTTCAAGCCCTAGTAACATTTTTTCTCCTTTCCCCTTAAATTCTCTAAACTAGTCTTCATGTCATTTAAAGGAATTGTATTTTGATCTAAAGTTTCTTTCTGTGAATGCAATCTCTCTCAGGGATTTTACATTCTTCCCATGACCTATTTTGTGATAGGCTCAACACTCAAAGGGAATTCTTCAAAAGTCATGTTTTAGGTAAATGACCATGATTACCCCCACAATCTACATTTTTGCTAGTATCCCTTATGTTAGATCAATGTCTGTCAATACTTTAACCACTCGCATGTCCTCCTTTTCCCAACATTTATCCTCTACCTTCCAATAACCTATTATTCAAAAGTTTCTTTTGGGAACCTAGCAATAAGACCCATATATATATATAGAAAATAGGTGGGTTCTTTCCATGGGTCAAACATTGGTTCCATCTTTTAGGCTTAAACTCAACAACCCCCATAATTATTCTTGCTTAAGTAGAATTTGTGTATGACTAGATTTATGTACCACAAAGCATATTCATCCAACACAGTACACTATAGAATGAGAATGATATACAAAGAACGATAAGTCTAGCCATAAAAAATCATATTTTTGTGTCAAAAACACCAAAAAATAACCCAAAAATGAAAAGTAGTGATACCAGTATCACCCCTCTATCCAAGAGGGGCTAAAGTTACAATTTTTTTGTAAGGGGGTGTCGTTGCAATCAAAACCCTAAATCAATGCCTGGAATGAAAAACGGAACTCCTAGAATCACCATCATTTTTATTCAAGATTAAAAAAAATCTCTTAAAAAAACATAATTCAAAAAAATGAAACAAGAAATTCAAATATTCAAAATTAAAAAAAAAAAACAAAATTACAACATTATAAAATTTATAAACAAAGATTAAAAAAATTAAAATAAAATAAAGAAATTTTCCAAAAAAGAAGAACTACAATTTGTTTAAATTTATAAAAGGATTTTTTTTATTGAAGAAAAATACAAAAAAACAAAAAAAAATTAAACAATGTGAAAAATTTATAAAAAAATTAAATATAATTAAAAAGACCTGACCCCCCTCCCTTTCTCCCTCCCCCTCTACCCTCTCTCCCCTTCCCTCTCCCCAGCCCCTTCNCTGCCCTTCCTCATATCCCCATTTCCTCCCCCTCCCCCTCCATGTCTCAATCCCCCTTTCTTCCTGCTCCCCCTCCATGTCCCCATCCCCCTTCTCCCTTTCTCCCTACCCCTCCCCCTCAACCTGACCCTTGGGTGGCGCCACCAGTCCCTGGTGTGCCCATGGGACGATGCGATTCTTAGAATTGTGTCGCCCCTTGGGTGCACAAGGGAGCAATGATGTTGCCCCTCGTGCTCCCAAAGGGCCACCTAAGGGGCGACACAATCTAAGAATCACGCCGCCTCTTGGGTGCACGAGAGAGCGATGACGTCGCCCCTTAGGTGCATGAGGGAACATTGGCACCACCCCTTGTGCACCCAAAGGTTTGGGTGTAGGGAGAGGGAGAGGGGGAGAGGGGGAAGGGGGACGAGGACAGGAGGGAGGAGGAAAGAGGGGGAGAGAGGGGAAGGTGAGAGGGTGAGGGAAGGGAGGAGAGGATGGAGGGGAATGGCGATGGGGATGGGGAAAAGGGGGGAGATTTGTTATTTTTTAATTATATTGTATTTCATTTTTTTAAGTCTATTTATAAATTTTGATTTTGTTTTAAATTTTAGATTTTTTATAAAAAAAAAAATTTCAAAAAAAATTAAACTTAAATTTTATTTTTTTTGGTTATAATTTTTAATTTAAAAAAAAATGTAGTTTTTAAAAATTTTGTCTCAATTTGAATTTTATTTTTTTACATTATTTTCTTTTCTTTTCTTTTGAATTGTTTTAATGTGTTTTTTTCTAAAAATATTTAATTTTTTCCAAGCAAATGTAACCCGACAAAGAAAGGGGGTGTAAATGGTAGCACCTATTTTTGAGTCACGAGTTGATTTTGGCCTATTCGTCGCAACAACATCAATTATTAAGACAACGACATGAATCAAGTTGCAATTTTAGACCTTTATTATGGGTTGATTGCTACTGGTTCAATTTGAGGGTCGATTTAGGGTTTTGATTGCAAAGGCACTCGACCGGGTTTTAATAAAGTTGTAAATTTATCCCAGGAAAAAAAAGGTGCTAGCAGTAGCACCACTTTCGAAATGGAGGTAAAAACAACTACTAAATGTGACCTCCAAAAAAGGCGAGAACTCATGCGGGTTCTTGTTTTATAGTATAGCAGGTTATCATTGAACTAAAATATGAAAGATCAAAATATAACCTAGGTTAGGCCTCCAAACCTCGCTCATTCACCACTTCAAGGATTCTCCTTTTACAAATTTATCCATAATCTCTTGACAAGCACCCTCTCCATCAAATCTTCTACCTCAACTATGTTCATATCCAAGCCAACCATCATCTTTACTTTTCAAAGCTTTACTCTAATGCATTTCCTTAAGTTTTCCCTATTATTAGCTCTAAAACCCCTTTAACTTCTGAATCATTTTTGTCCCCACATCTCTCAAGCTTCTTGACATTAAATAGTTCCTCCACACCTTTCTCCAGATTGAGATCCTTTCTATTAGCTAAGTCTAATATCAACCCCCCTGCTTGTCACCTTAATGTTTATTTGTGGCTTGCATGCCGAAAGTTAATATTATTAGAAGAGAAGCAAAGAGTTTCAGAACTTTTAGAATGTGGCTCAAAATTAACCCCTAGTTGTGATACTTCATAATTAACCTTATTCCTCCTTATTCCTCTGATCTAGAACGTTAAAGGCTCTATCTCATCTTGACCTTCCTTAATTGTTGTATATCCTCCACTTATCAACCCTTTTTCCATTACATGATCCACATCAATTGGAAACAAATCTTCTTTAAACTCCTTTTTGTTCCACATACTTCCACTAATTCAAGATCGGACCTAACTATAGAGATAGGTAGTAGAGATACCATTAACCCCCTAGTCCATTGCTTCATCACCTTCATTTATGTTGTTTATGTTGAAAACCCTAGTCCCAAAGGTTGTAGACCTACATAAACCTTAGCCTTTACTATATCATCACCACTTTATCATAAACCTCTCCTCATCTTGAGATTTCCAACTAGCTTGTACTTCATTCAGATCAGTAATTAGAAAGCTAGAGAAATCAAGTTTTGATTTACTTCAAAGTAATTAAAGAATTTATTTGGAATATTTTTATTCTCTTTTAAATAATAATAAAAACAACTTAAAAAAAATATTCATAAAATCTAAATCTAAATATAGATTAATTATCATCTCAACAAATTAATATTTGGTTTTGTAAAACCACTATTATTTTAATGAAAGATGATTAACAAATCATAACCTTCTCTCTAAAAAGAAAAAGCCACAGATGTGTTTAAGCATACCAAAGGGCCACACTTCATAACTCTCAAAACTCAAGCCTTCTTAACAAATTTGAACAAAAAGCAACCTTTAATTCAGTGGACAAAGATGCAATGTCAACCATGTGATCCCCAAATTATTTATAGTTCCAATTTATATTGAAATTGTGAGCATAAATTCAAGGTCAACCATATAACTCTCCCAATTTTTTACAATTCCAATTCATTACATACCTAGCCAAACTATAATTTAGATCATAAGATTTTTATATACTATAATTTAGAACATAGAACATAAGATTTTTATATGTAGAACATGGAACATAAGATTTTTTATATGTTTTAGATTTTGAATATAACATGTTATGTTTTTTTAGTGATTTAAGTTTTGTTAGGATAAATTAGTTACTTTTAAACAAATCCATATTTTATTAAAGTTTATCATAAAGTTTAGAGTATTTTTTTATTAAAACAATGTTGGAGTGAGTATTTTTTATCAAAACCAATGTTTGATTTATTTACTTTGTCATATAAGGTTATAAAGTTATCTTTAATTTATATTTATAAATATCAAATAACTATATTTACTTTGTGAAATGAACTTATAAAATTATCTTTAATTTATATTTATAAATATCAAATAATTTTTTTTAAATAGAAAAATTTACATTTTAAATTTAAACTCTAAATTTCTTTTTAATATGATTTAAATGATCAATCTTATAAATATATTTGATGTAGATGAGAATAAGTGTTTAAGTTGTTTAAGCTACTTAAAGCTTAAAACCCCATTCTTAAAGCTTGAAGTGGATGCCAGCATAAATACAGACAAAGATTTCCGACGGCTTTTAATTGATTGGTAAATTCTGGTAAATGTATAATTTAAATCTTTATTCTAGACTTATATCATTAAAAATGATCCAACAAATAATTAATAAATTTAATTTTAATTAAATTAAAATTTATATGTTTGACATAAAATAGCTCATAAACAATATAAAAAAATCATTTAAATTTAAATAATTGACATAAAAATAGCTCATAAACAATATAAAAAACAACCTAACAAATAATTAATAAATTTTATTTCGTTAAATTACCATTCAACAAATAACCTATATATTTCGCTAACTAACCATCTCAAATCCTTCCTAACTCCGTCCTAACTCCGCTGTCTCAAATTTCATTACCTACAAATTTTCCCATGCTAAATCTTTTTCAACCTATCTGGCAGATTCTATCCAGAAGCTGAAGGGAATAATTTTAATTTGAGAATTTCTATAAAATTATTAAATGAACGATCCAAGCGACCTTCGTGCTGCGCTCACTCTGCCCCCAAATCGTCATTCGACAGAAATGGTTCCATGAATGCTTCCGCGAAGGCAATCTAAAAGGAGAGATGTCTCTATTGACATTGACAATGCCAATTTCCTCGCGAATTTCTGGGATATTGCTCGGCTCCTTCTTCGCCGACTTAAAACTCTCAGGATGCATTATAAGAAAAAACAAGCAGGGCAAAGCAAAGAGCAAATCAAAAGGAAGCAGAGTCGTCTACCCCGCTGTAAGGGCAAGGAAGCATTGGCTCTCAACTTCAACAGTCTTTTGTAGCAAACCAAATCAGGAGAAAACTACAAAAGCAGGTTGAAGCAAGAGAAAATCCAAAGGAAACAGAGTAGTCTACCCCGCTGTAAGGGCAAGGAAGCTTTGGCTCTCAACATTAACAGTGTTGTGTAGCAAATCAAATCAGTAGAAAACTACAAAAAAGGGCGAAGCAAGAGCAAATCTAAAGGAAGCAGAGTCGTCTACCCCGCCGTAAGGACAAAGAAAGCTTTGGCTCTCAATTCCGACAATAGTGTTGTGTAGCAAATCATATCAGGCAGTAAGAGCAGATCATGGAAGCAGACTCGTCTAACGCGCAGTAAGGATGAGCTTGGAAACACGTTTTCTTTTTTATTGTTTCCTTTATGTTTTGATAAATGCTTCCTTGTGTCAAACTTGAAACTATTTTGTCTCTATTTTGAGTGGACTGGTAAGTGAATAATTGAGCTGCAGTAGGGATTTATTTTTAGAAAGGTGAAGATTGATTTTCTGTAGGAAGTTGTGTGGGGGATTTTGGGGAAAATTTGATTTTTGTGGTGGGTTAAATATTTTTTTGAGATTGATTTTCTGTAGGAAGTTGAGTGTGAGTTTTGGGGAAAATTTGAATTTTTGTGTCGGGACTCGGGAAAGCTTTGGCTCTCAATTCCGACAACAATGTTGTGTAGCAAATCAAATCAGGCAGTAAGAGCAGATCATGGACGCAGACTCGTCTAACGCGCAGTAAGGATGAGCTTGGAAACACGTTTTCTTTTTAATTGTTTTCTTTATGTTTTGATAAATGCTTCCTTGTGTCAAACTTGAAACTATTTTATCTCTATTTTGAGTGGACTGGTAAGTGAATAATTGAGCTGCAGTAGGGATTTATTTTTACAAAGGTGAAGATTGATTTTCTGTAGGAAGTTATGTGGGAGATTTTGGGGAAAATTTGATTTTTGTGGTGGGTTAAATATTTCTTTGAGATTGATTTTCTGTAGGAAGTTGAGTGTGAGTTTTGGGGAAAATTTGAATTTTTGTGTCGGGACTAGGGTTAAATATTTCTTTTGGATTGGATCGGATTTTCGGGTAAATTTTTCTCTATCTTGGTGTTGATTTCAATGGGTTGGTGCGTATCTCCCAATTCAGTCATAACATCGGTGCGTATAAAGCATGGAGTACACCTACTCAAAGATCGTTTTGGAAGGTTTGGAGGACCACCCTAAACATAGATTTTAGAGCATACATATATATTTATTGAATTTTGTATATTGTTAAATGACGTTAATATAAGTTTATCTTAAATTCAAAATTATTTCGGATCTAGAGATGATTAATTTTTTAAAGAGGTAAATTTTTATATTTGGAATTTATATATATTTTTTTTTAGAGATGATCACATTTTTCAGAGTTTGTAATTTTTTTCCTTTTAATTTTATGTCATTTATTAATTGAAAGCGAAAATTAAACTTTAATAAGATTTATTTAAGAAATTTATTATGTATTTTAAGAAAAAATTAAATTTTTATCTCAAATAAAAATAGTTTTTTTTTAAATTAATCAAATTTTTGGGTAAATTTTTCTTTATTTTTATGTTGATTTCAATGGATTTGATTCAAGCTGCTGGTACATGCCCTCCCAATTCACAGTCATAATGTACCAGCCCTCCCAAGAGTACACCCACTAAAAAAGTTGTGTTTGATTCAAGCTGCTGGTACATAGAACATACCTCCCAATTCAGTCATAGACATCTGTGCCTATAAAGCCTGGAGTAAGCCTACTTAAAAATCGTTTTCATATACGCCTTTGGAAGGTTTGTAGGATTACTGTCTCTTCTGACCAAGCAGTCTAAACATAGATTCCAGAGGATATCCAAGAAGATTAATATATATGGGATTTTTTTTAAGTGTTTGTTATTCGTTTTAAAAATGATTCTAATATAAATTTAGATCTAAATGATTTTAATATAAATTCAAATATCTGAAGATTAAATTTTGGAGTTAATGTTTAGATATTTGTATTTTTGGGTGAGATGGTTGGAATTTTGTAACAATTTGTTGTTGAAACCAGTACAGATCTATTTAAAAGGGGATCTACCAAGCATCAAGAGAGATCAAATCTCATAAGATGCAAACCTTTTTTAGAGTGGAAATGTGTAATCTAATTTTTTATGGTTTTATATATATATATATGCAATTCTAAATAATTTAAATTTAATTTAAGTTAACAAGTTATTTTTAATAATATTTTATTATTTTTTATAAAAGACACTTGTCTAACTCCAGGACTTTAGGATAAGCATAGGAGTTACACATCTCTCCCCTAGTTGAACTGTAGAATGCACCTCTTAAATGCAATTACAAATTTTATTGTTGAAATTGCAATTTTGACAACAGCATCCTTGAACACATGCAATTTCAACAACTAAAAACTATAATTTCAACAATTTTAGCCAAAAATTGAGTGCAAATCATCTAAAACTCTAGCTTACTCTTTAAAAATTTTCAAATAATTCTATGTTATTTATTAATTCTATTTATAAATGTTTGATAAATCTGCGTTCTATACTGGTTTTGATCTTTTTATTTTTTGTCGATACTGCATAATAGCTTTATTTTATTTATTTTTATTATTGTCATGCATGTACCTGACAAAATCTACCTTGCACTAAGCTGCTGTACAGCACATCCCCATTTTCGATAAAAAATGATGACTTTTACTTTGTAATTTTGAATGGCGTTGTGGTAATAATGGTTTGTAATGAGAGTTCTCATCTTTGACCTGCTTCTTCATTATGGTGCTGATTTAGAGAAATGTTGTTGCAGATTCACTGCTAGTCAGAATATTGCAACTTCCCTTGTTTCATGTGGAATACTGCCCAAGGCTTGGGAAGAGTCACGTTTTGCAAACAATTCAGAAGAGAGTTATATTGTGAATGAGTATGATGGGGTTGTATATGTTGCCTTTCCTTCCTTTCTTATAATAGAAAGTTTTGTCATCAAAGAAAGCAAATATGGAGAGGGTAATATACAAAATGGCAACAAGTTCTTTTCTGGTTGCCTCAAGGGTAATGACGACCAACCAGCTCTTGTTCATCAAGGAGCTCTTAAGTTGTTCATCCATATTATGGAGAATACAGATTTCCAAACAAAGGTATAACTAATTATCTTTCTTAAGTCTGAGTGATATTGGATTCGTAAAAAGGGATCGCATCTTCACTTATTAGATGTATTGAAAGAGATGTATTGAAAGAGGAAAAAGTAACATTGTGTTCATCTATTCCTTGATCAAACAGATGCAAATTTATACGGATTCAAAACAACAGAAACTCAAACCCATTATATTTGTGGGTCATTCATCAGGAGGGGCAGTTGCAACTTTGGCCACACTCTGGGTACTGGGAAAGAGGCTGAGGCAAATCTCTACCTTTTGTATAACATTTGGATGTCCTTTAGTCGGGGATGGTAGACTTCTTGAAGCAGTTGGCCGTGAAAATTGGGCAGGCTACTTTTATCACGTGGTTTCCAAGCATGATGTTGTTCCTCGGATGCTTCTTTTACCATTTGAGTCAATCGTTACGCCCTTAATTGCTATTCTGCCCTTTTGGCGGGGCAGTGTAACCAATGCCATGGATGATCAACCTGATTTTTTTATTCAGGATGCGTATAGGACTCTTCTTAATTCTTTATGGCAGTTAGATACCAGCCCATATAAGCCTTTTGGGACGTACATGTTTTGTTCAGTCCATAGTGCAGCTTGCTTTGAAGACTCTGAGACAGTTTTGGAAATGCTTCGTTTGACAATGGAAAGCCGGGGACCTGCCTCACTTTTAGAGCACATTAGGTATGGTTCTGTTTTGAAGGAGATTATACATAATTCCATAAGAGGGACCAGATTGGTGAACTCTAATTCAGAGTTCTCTTACGAGGTCGGAATTTCATTGCAGCTAGAAGCTATTGGTCTTGGAGTTCAGGTAATATTCAATAGCTTTTTTGGGAAAAAATTATATGTTTTGCTTTTGTAGTTAGTTTTTATATCAGTAAACTTTCATAACAGTAAATATAATTTTTTGGTTTTGTAGTTAGTTTTTATATTATTAAACTTTCATAACAGTATTATGGATTAATATCGATCCATTTTAACCTTAGACTTATTAAATAGAGATCCAGAAACTTTGAAGTTTTTAAAACTTAATACATTAGAGTTAAGGATGCTGGACCCTTTTTTACGTTGACAGTATTCAGGAAAGTTACACAGTCACACACAAGATAGACAGTAACATCTCTGCGTGGGATGTAACGCACCTCAGTTCTCTCTTTGGAACGAGATTGTAATTCAATGGGCTGCCAATCTTTATATTAAAAACAAGATTGCAATTTAATGAACAGCCAGTCTTTACTATTAAAAACAAGATTGCAATTTAATGAACTGCTAGTCTTTACTGTGAATGCTGTTTTTTCCTAGACCTTTTGAGCTTTCTGTAATGAACAGAGTATATAAAAAAATGAAAAGCTTATTATTTATGTCCTCTCTTTAATAAAAATAGAAAGCCATCCTCTCAGATTGTCTATAAGTTTTGCTAGTTTTAATAAAAATAGATGTTCAATTTAATGAACAGCCAGTCTTTACTATTAATTGCAATTTAATGAACTACCAGTCTTTACTGTGAATGCTGTTTTTTCCTAGACCTTTTGAGCTTTTTTGAGCTTTCTGCAATGAACAGAGTATATAAAAAATGAAAAGCTTATTATTTATGTCCTCTCTTTAATAAAAATAGAAAGCCATCCTCAGATTGTCTATAAGTTTTGCTAGTTTCTTAATGCGTAAGATTTGATATTAAACTGTAAAATGTAACATTGTCTTTATTTTCAATTCTGAACTTTATTTCCTTTTCATTTTGGTACACTGATTGATGCATGAAATGTGTTCATGATTTTGGTACACTGATTGATGAATGAAATATGTTCATGTATTGGTGGTGGTGTCGACTTTGTGCAGAATGATGCTGCACGGATTACCTTACAAAGACAAAAAGAAATTGAAAACAAACATAATCTAAATGTTGCTAAGCTATCTCTAGATTTAAGTGTGGCACAAGGTAGTATGGCAGAGATTGAATGGTATAAAGAGCGTCAAGAGAAGGTAGTTGGCATCACATATTATGATTCTTTCAAGAAACAAGACAGGAAGGATATCGATGCTAATTTGCGTAGGGAAAGGCTCGCCAGGTTTTGGGACGACGTTATTGAAATGTGGGAGAAACATGCATTGCCAAGTGATTTCCAGACCCAAAATAAGTGGATCAATGCTGGCACTGCTTATAGAAGACTGGTAGAGCCTCTTGATATTGCACATTATTATCGTATGTTCAGAGGGAAAGGCAATTATCTTTTGGATGGAAGACCTACTCGTCATAAACTTCTTCAAAAATGGATGGAAGAGAAAGAAAAAACACGTAATTCAAGAGGTCAAAAAGATCATGCAAAGCTTTCATCCCTTACTTTGGACTCATGTTTTTGGGCACATGTAGAAGAGGCTGTGAAAGACTTGAGAAATCTTCAACAAGACCAACACCATGAGGGGCTAGAAAGTCTTGAAATGTTTGAAAGTTATGTGACAAGAATGATTAAAGATCGCAATATTTCCTCAGACGTTTTCTTGGAAGGAAGCAGCTTCATGGAGTGGTGGAAAGAATGGAAAGAATACAAACAAAATCAATTTCCCCAATGGAGCTCTCCTTTATATGAGATAATGGAAACGGAAAGTTGGAAGTGCTGAATTCGCAGATTATGATGGCGCTGGAAAACTATTGTCAAAAGCATCTTGTTCCAATCTAGTCTTTTAAATCTAATTTCCTTTCATTTGTTTAAATTAGCGTCACTGCTTTAATGTAATTCTTTGTTTTGATGGCCAAGGAAGAAATGCATTATGGACAGATTTGTTATTCTAAATGTAATATCAACAATATTCTTTTGATAATTGGCTTTTTCATTACCCAGACATGGATAAAGTCCACCTAGATTCTTTTACAAAATTTACAAAGACATAATTTAGATTAAGATTTTATATAATTGCATAATAAATCTTAACATTTTACATCCAAACTTATCCATTTGTCTACACATAGTTAAATCATTACACAGAAGTCCATCAATCTGATGATTATATATTACATATACTCTGTTCTTCTCTTTATAGATTGCAAGGCTACCATAATCATCAAAACTATATTCTCATTTTGATGAACAACAAACAACAAGTCACATAGCCTCCCCTTAAAATACACAAAATGAAATGATAGACATTTAGCAACTATTAATTGTGTCTTGCAATGACTAGTTTTTTATGGCTTAACATCCTTAACTGATATTTAATACTAGCCTATTGTCTTATATATAATGTGCCTTTTATATACTTCATTGTGCGATCATATACATTTACCAAAATCTTACTGCGGGCAGTTTAAACAATCTAGCGCGCACACCAACTATAGCGCCAATAGGCCCCAACACTCTGTTTAGCTCGCCCTGGAGCCAACAATCTTGGTTTAGAAAAAATAATTGATGGTATGGCTGTCCAAATTAGCAAATAACTCCAACAGAACTTCAAAATCCTGTACAAACTTGGCAACCTGCTCTAAAGTAGTTGATCCTTGTTTTGGCTTCATAGCTTCACCCAGTTCTAGGGCTTTCATAGTTGTATCTTGTATCTCGGTGTATCTGGTATAATGTTGCTCAACTTGCTCCTGGATGGTCATCACCTTGGATGACAATTGTTGTTGATCTTTTCTTGCTGAGGCGATCTGTTACGTAAGAGTGGAAACCTCTGTAATTGCCTCTATGCACGTAGACATGGACACTGTAAAGATAGACTGCTTCTTGGCCCTGATCTGATCCTTCCATGCCTTAATCTGAACATATTTTCCGCGTATCTCTGGGACATATTGCAAATGTGTTGAGAAGCTCAAATCTACCAGCTCAAAAAATCCCTCTGCGCCAAGCTTTGCTTTCGGAAATATCCCCTCTGCAGCGTTGATATGTTTTTGTAATTCCAATTGTTTTCTTATAGATAGTCAACTTCTCATTTAATGCCACATTTTGATTCTTCAATTCCTAAACAACACTCTGCATTTTAGCCATTTTAGTCTCCATTGAAAGATCTTATGCCTCTTGTGGTTCCTCAACGCGAATGGACGAATATAATTCATCAACTACAGTTGTCAAAGAGGCATGCGCAACTACCTTCTGAACATGTTGTTTATGAATATATGTGTATGTTCTTCCAATTCTGTGACTATAGACCCCATGTAAAAGTGAAGCTGTTGAGATGAAATTTGCGCTAAATCTATCTCCAAGTATGGAAGACTAGTGGAGGTTGAAGACAAACTAGTAGCATCATGACTTGCAATTGCCTTGGGAACCATTTTTATAACACTTCTTCCCAGTAGAGTATACCTACAAAAAAATACCACAGAGTTTAACAGAGATGAAGCTCTCAGATTTACTTTATTATCTCTCCTTTTACTTTATTATCTCTCAAGGAGGAAAATGTATTACATATATATAGCTTGTCACACAAGTAACAGATCCCTACAAAAATGGATCTGATAATAATAAATAGAGGCAAAAGTGGATTCAGCTGCAGCTGTTTCTATTTTATTTATTTTTACATTAATATCTAACACTTCTCTTTAATGGAGAAATGGATTTTCCACCACACCTAATTGTTTCGTGCATTCTTCAAAGTTCTTTTTTCCAAGAGGCTTGGTAAAGATGTCTACCACATTATGAGTGGTATTACAATAGATCAAGTCAATTTCATTTGATTGTATCTTTTCTCTTACAAAATGATGTTGAATTTCAATATGCTTGGTTTTGGCATGATAAATTGGGTTGTGTGCCAATTTAATAAAGCTTTGATTGTCACATTTGAGAACAGTTGGCTTCATTTGCTTATTGCCAATATCTTCAATAATTCTCCTTAATCAAACAACTTCACAAGTAGCATTGCATAGAGATTTGTATTTAGCTTCTGTTGATGATAAAGAAACAGTTGGTTGTTTCTTATTGCTCCATGACACAACCCCTGTACTTATGTTGAATGCATATCTTGAAGTTGATTTCCTGTCATCAAGATTTCCAGCCCAATCTGAATCAAAGTAACCTGTCAACTCAACATCACAATTATCAGTATACATAATACCGAAATTAACAGTTCCTTTCAGATATCGAAGAACTTTCTTCATAGCTACCTAGTGACTTTCAAGTGGCTTAGCCATGAATTGACTAAGAATATTGATTGAATATGCGATATCTAGCTTGGTAGTAGTGAGATAGTTCAAACTTTCCACCAACTGTCGATACAAAGTACCGTTTACCTCTTTAGTTTCATCAACATCCTGTTCTAAAGGTGTTGTCACTAGATTGCTTCCACTCATATGAAATCTTTCCAGTATTTCTCTTGTGTATTTACTTTGAGTGATCATTGTTTTACCGACTCCTCTCCGTATTTCCAGACCTAAACAATAATGTATTTCACCAAGATATTTCATTTCAAACATCTATGATAACTGAATTTTAATATCATCAATCAAGTGAGAAGCACTGCCTATGATAATCAAATCATCAACATATAAGGATACCAAAACAACATTCCCTTCTTCATCCATTTTGACATACAGATTAGGATCGTTTTTTCTTTTCACAAAACCTTGTTGAGCAAAGAATGAATCAATCTTAATATACCAAAATCTAGGTGCTTGTTTCAAACCATATAAAGATTTCTTTAGCTTACAAACAAGATCCTCGTATCCTTTCTTTATAAATCCTTCAGGATGAACCAAATAAACTTCTTCTTTTAAATCACCATTCAGAAATGTAGATTTAACATCTAATTGATGCATTTTCCAATTGTGTTGTGTAGCCAATTAAATCATGACTCTTATTGTATTTAACTTAGCTACAGGTGCAAAAGTGTCTTCATAATCAATTCCTTCCTTTTTTGAATAACTTTTTGCAACTAATCTGGCCTTATATTTGTCAATACTTCCATCTGCATGAAATTTGATTTTATTCAACCATTTACATCCAACGGGAACTTTGTTTTTAGGCAGGTGTGTTAATTTCCCATGTTTCATTCTTCTATTATTTATTCATATTCTTCATTCATTGCATTTTTCCATTCCTTGTGATTTTTGGCTTGTTCATAAGTAACAGGTTCTTCAATATTCATTACTTGTGTCATCAATGAATAATCTTTATACCTGGAGGGTACCTAAATTATTCGTGATGACTTCATTTGCGGTCCACCACTTTGTTCACTTTCACTTCTTCTTTTCTGAGGTGTAGGATCCCCTCTAAGACAAGTGTTTGCAATATCCATGCTGCTTTCAGTTTGTTCTTGTACCTGTTTCTGCTTGTGTACATGTTCTTGTTCACCATCTATATCAATTGTAACATGAACATCATTGTCATAAGGAGTATGCCAGACATCATATTTACTTATTTCATCATCTGTATTCTCATGAAAAATCACATCTCTGCTTGCTATGAGCTTATGTGTACTAAGATCAAACAGTCTGTATGCCTTATGATCATCACAATAGGCAAGGAATGTACACTAAACAGATTTTGCATCAAGTTTTCTTCTCTCATCTTTGGGAATATGAGAAAACGCCTTGGAACCAAGTACTCTTAAATGACCAACTTCAGGTTTATAGCCATAAAGGACTTCAAAAGGTGTTTTCAGATCTAGAATCTTAGTTCGACTTCTATTTTTTAAATAAACAACAGTATTAATAGCTTCTTCCCAAAAACCATTAGAGATCTTTTTACCTTTCAACATGCTGTGAGCACATTCCACTAATGTCTTGTTCTTCCTTTTAGCTACACCATTTTGTTGTGGTGTAGAAGGAACTGTAAATTGTTGAACAATCCCATTGTTCTTGCATTAGATTTTAAAATCTCCTAAGGTATATTCTCCACCTTGATCAGATCTGAGAATCTTAATGCATTTTCTTGTTAGATTTTCCACCATTGTTCTAAATTACTTAAAATATTCAAATACGTCACTCTTTTTTTTTATAAAATAAACCTAAGTAAATCTTGATATGTCATCAACAAATATAAGAAAATACCTTGTACCACCAAGTGACATTGTTTGCATGGGACCACAGACATCGGTATGTATTAATTCAATTATCTCTCTCTGTTGCTTCTCTTTATGCATTGGAAATTCGTCCCTATGTTGCTTACCTAGCGCACAATCTTCGCATTCTATATGTTCATTCTTTAAAACAGGAAGCCCTTCAACCATCAATTTCTTCTGAAGTAGTACTAAGTCATTTTGATTAAGATGTCCACACCTACGATTCCATAACTCTTCACTTGTCATTGTTGTAGATGTTAATGATTGATGATTGGACTTTGTTACATCAAGTTTATATAGTGCTCCAATTCTTGTCCCTGTGGCTATGACTTTATAATGATTCTTAATATCCTTTACAAGAGAGTGAAACTGCATAAATTCTACATTCAAATTTTGATCGGTTATTGAGGAAACAAAAATCAAATTCTTTTTGATGCCTGGAACATACATCACATTGTGAATCTGTTTCATTTGTCCATTAGGTAAATCCATACATATTACTCCATATCCCCGAATCTTATGAGATCTATTATCTCCTAAATATATGTGTGTTTCATTTGTGCTCTGATGATATTGATTAAACCACTCTTTGACACAAGAGATATGAGCTAGGCGGTGTTTGAGTATTTTCTCAGTAAATGATCGGAGTGTTGTATCAGGTGATAGCGTTGGTGTTAGAGCATTTTCTCTAATATTTGAGGACTCTTGAAACTACGCAGAAGAATTTGTCATCTGTGTTCTCTTCCCTTTTTTAGGAGTCATCTTGTTTGGTGTTGTTTCTTCCCATTTATGTTTAAATGTTGAAAGACTTGGAGAATATCTGACACTTGTGCTAGCAGAAGGCTCCCGAGGCCTGGAACCTTGTTTATTTTTGGAATGATGCTAGGCGGTGTTGAAATCTCAACATCCGGGTTAGGATGAAGATGAAACTCTTTAGGCCATCGCTCAAATGCAGTGTGAATTTCATCCTCTCAAACATAGAAGGGAGAAACATCGTTCCATGCCTAGGGATATGCATAAAGAGTTAGGAATACCTTTGTGTAAATCAACTGCAAATAAAATGAAATTGTCATACTTATCCACAAGATGGTGTGGAATTCGGTATGATTATTCGATTGTCTAAATCATTTCTGTGTATCAGAATTGAAATGCCAAATTTGTCTCTTGTTTGACTCTATCACTACTATATTGCCTAATGTTGAAATTCAACGCAGGAAACGTAACTTCATTGTTATACTCCCTACCTTGCGATGGCTTCCAGAATCAACAATAATACTCGACGATAGTGAAATTCCATCCCCAATTCCTGTACGTCCAAACGATCCTGAATAAATACATCAAATACCCATCTTAATACCCTGTGCACATCTCTTCGTGACGAAAAGGGCCCCGTTGAATATTCATCTTTTCTGCATTTTCAAACCACTTTGCCAGCTAACACTTGAGTAGCAAATTTGATCTCTTAATTGGATATAACTGAGATTACCACATCGCATGTTCCTCTGTGCATACCATATTTTTTATATGCCTCCTCATCTTTTAAGTCATGTGCTAAAATTGCTTCAACTGGGATTTCCCCAATCGAGTTAGGTCAAATACTTGTTAATAGGGTACACCTAAAACAACCACATATAACCGTCATTCAACCCACTGAGAGAAAATATAATACAACTAGTAATATCGGGGTTGCGACTAAAATGAGGGACATCCAACAAACACATCATAGGTGAGATTACTGCGTCGCATGTTCCTCTATGCATATCATATTTATGATATGCCTTAGATTTTAAGTCACACATTGAAATTGCTTCAGTTGGGTCTTCCCCCAATCAAGAACTTGTCAATTGGGTATGCATGATCTAACCAAATATAACCTCCATGCAACTGACTAAGCAAAAATATAAAACAACTAGTCAATTAGCAATACTGGGGTCATGACCAAAATGAGTGGCATCCAACAAACACATGATACTTGGTTAGTAGATTTTATGTTCCCATTCCTTAGGTATGACTTGCTCTGAGCCATCATGTCTTAGAATAATCTCACCACAATTGTGAAACAGTAGGTTTGGGAACTGTGCTTCATCCTACAAGTTAAAGTCCAAGAAATTCAAACTCAGTACCCTCCCCAACAATGGTTGTCAAATATCCACCTTCTCATGAATTTCAATAGTTGGCATTTGGGATTCCTTAACGTATTTTTCCTTGGGTTAGGATTTAGGCACAATAGGTGTTGACATGATTCCTTAGGAACATAGTTACAAATGTCACAAAAATATTATAGACTCTTATATTCTAAAGCGCTTCAACACCCTTGGAGTAGCGCAACACTGTAATCATCTTGTCATTTTATGATAACTTTTTGTTTCTCAATTCAACTTCCCATTTGGTGTCGTTAAAATCGCAATTGATCCCCTCATAATGCTCAACATGGAGTTTTGAATTCTATAAGAAATTCCAACTTGGCCATTTCAATTTGTCCTTCGTTGTGTATCCACCTCGTTATTGATCATGTGTTATCGATATCATTACTCCAATCTTCCTGGCATCACATCACTACATTCCTTGATTGTGTGAGCGATGACGAATCCTACTCGGCCTTTTTAAATCTACATCATTACCTACTTCTCATTTCCTACCTATTGTCTATCATTTCAATGCATTGATAACCAATCACAACTTGAAATTGCTAAACTACTTTCTCTTACTACTAAATCTACTATGTACATAAGCTTTAAATGACACCCATTGATGAATATTCTAACCCATTATGGCCATAATATGTTTTCAAACAACACCCATTGACAAGACCCTTTAATGGATTGCCCCATAATGTCTACAATTTCATGGTTCCAGCTTTAGTGTTGTATGCTATATGAAATGGTCCCATCTACCTCCTCCAAAGTTTACAAGGATTTTTTATGATACTCAATGTTGTTATAAAGTAGCACCAATGAACTAGGTTCCAATTCTCTCTATCATATATTTCGATCAAGCCAAACTTTTTGTCGCTTCTTAAATCCTGATTAAATCCTTCCACCAGTCTATCATCTTTCAATTCCATCAATTCATTCAACCTATGTTGCAATGATTGATCATTGTTATCTGCGTCGTAATTGTAATTTGGAAACTAGGTGCTACAAACTCCAAGGGCATGACCACTTCATTTCCATAGACTATACAAAAAGGTGTATTCTTTGTTAATCTCTTGCATGTAGTTCGATAAGCCCATAATACAACATGTATTCTTTGGTCCCAATCATCACATTCTACATTACAAATTTAGTCAGCGAATGCTCCATACTTTATTAAACGCTTCAACAATACCATTCGCATGTGGATGATAAGGTGTGCTCTTTTGATAACGAATCATGAATTCTTGAGTTAACGCACAAATATTAGTATTAAAAAAATGAGACCCTTGATCACTCATCAACACTTTAGGACATCCAAACCTTGTAATAATATTTTCAAAGACAAACTATGAAGTAGTTTATATCCCTGTAATAATTTATCTTGTGTTAATTATCTACACATGAGGATTGATTAGCCCAACAAATCAATGGCCCATTCTTTGAATGGTTCCAACGCAATAACAAGAACATGTGGCAATTCATCTCTCCCATATGGTTTTCCAATTTTTTGACACACATCACAACGTTTACAATATTCCTTAGCCTCTTGGAATAAAGAAGGCCACCACATTTCAATGTGCAATACTTTTCTTGTTATTGCTTTCTCTGCATTGTGTGCACCAGTAGTCCCTTCATGTGCTTCATATAGAATTTCATCATGTTCATGATCCATGACAGATATGCATAGTATTCCATCCACTCCTAGTTTGTATAGCTTCCCTGCAATCAAATGATAATATGCACTTTCTGTCACTGGTTGTCATTGTTGTGCTACCGTATAACCATCCAAATGTTGCTATCTCTATGAACTGATCTAGCACTATTTCTACTCAAAACAGTTATGCATCTGGTATATCATTGTCCAAGCTTCCACATGTTTCTCCATATTTCAACCTAGATAAATGATATGAGCCTACATTATGTTTACCAAGATTGACTACCACCTCAAAATCAAACTCCTAAAATAATAGCAACCATCGACAAATTCTCCCCCCAATACTGGCTTATTGACTAAATATTTCAATGCAGAATGATCAATTAAGAATTTTAATGCATTACCTAATGCATTTACCATTGTCAGGCCTTCTCGTTTAGTGGTGGTGTAATTTTTTTTGTAATCTAATAATTTTTTGACTTGCGAAGGAAATTGGATGATCAATATTACCTTATGTAAGCTATGCCAATATTGTTCCTAGGGAGATAGAAGATGTGTCCACATGTATGTAAAATAAATTTGTCCAATCCAAAGATTAAAATTGACAGAGTTACTATTTTATCTTTTAAAAAATCCAATACCTCCTGACACTCTTGAGTCCAAACATATCTTGTTTCTTTCTTCAACATTTTCTCCAATCATGTAGGAATCTAAGCATAATTCCTTATAGGTTTTTGGGAATATCTAGTATGTCCCAATAATACGTATGGTTCCCTTACTAAAGTTGGGTTTGACATATTTACAATCATAACAATCTTCGTCTGATCTACAAATAAACCTTCCTGCATACATGTCCCAATAGAATTCCAAAAGGTGTACATAAAATACACTTCTTTAAATTTAATGATATTTGTAACTATTAACATCTATCCAACATTAGTCTTAGTACATGAGCATGTTCCTTCAATAGAATGAACACAATCTAGTCATCCAAATATACTTCTAAGAAATTGTGCATAAAATATTTAAACATAGCTACCACAATTCAGGAAAATACCACATCTGCATTATTCAATCTAAAAGGCATCACAGTATAGGTGAACAATCCCCATTCTATCACAAATGTAGTCTCATTCTATCTTCTTTTGATATCTTCACCTTGTGATACCCTAAAAATACATTTGTTAATGGGTAAGCCTCTTTGCCTCCGACATTCTCCAGTACTTCATATGTGAATGAAGTTGGGAACGAATCATGAATACAAGCTACATTAAGATTTTGAAGATCAACACTATCATGATTCCTCATGTTTTCTTATCTTGAACTACCATTGGATTGATCTACTCTGATTCTTCTAATGGAAATATAATACCCCCTTCCAACAATCTATTAATTTCTTGGTGCACTTTTTCCTAATACTTAGGATTCAGTCTCTATGGTCGTTTTTTCATTAGTTTTGCATCAGATTTCAATTGTATCTTCATTTCTCCTAAATGTCATGTGATTCCTTTCCTCTCTGAAAATATATGGGGAAACAAATCTTCATATTCTTTTAACAGATATACCACATGAGTCACAATTTCCTAATCCCATTAATCTCCAAGTACAACAATCTTAGGGTTCTACTATGTTCCAATATTATGTTTCTTTGTTTGCAATGGCTGTGAATATTTAAGTGTAGTACTACTTGAAGCTTCCTCCTTAATCATGCACACACTTCTTGTTTTATTAATTTGCAATTTTCTTGGCTTTTCCTCCTCTATATCGTCATTGCTCACCTTCAAATAATGAATAGGCTAGTTGGATTTCACCAACTGTCTATTGTTGGTATTAAAGTTATACCGATAGGGAGGGATGAATCAGTATAACACTTTTTCTTCATTTACATAAGCATTCAATAATCATTCATTGACTATGAAAACAATAAATACACATAAGCTCAAATCACATTAGACAAGATATAAGGTGGAAACGCCTTCGAGAGAAAACCACAAAACTTATCTTTATAAATTCATGTAAGCCTCAACCTACTGTTACAAAGTGTGTAGGCATCAAACTACTAAAGACACCAATCCCCTCAAATGAGAACCAAATCAACAATATGTAGGCACCAACCTACTGGAGACACCCATCTCCTCAACTAAGAACCATCTCAGTAATATATAGGAACCATCCTATTGGAGAGACCTATTGGGGACACCAATCTCCTACTATTGCAACTGTTGTTGCTACTTTTGCTACTTCTACTTCTTCTTGTACTTCCATCTGTGTTTTGACCCTATGCCAATATATGTTCGTCCAATAGACAACACCTCTTTCTACAAATGCACCATAATATTCTTCAATTTTTGTCTTCATTCTGCATCATAATTAGCCCTAATTATGTCATATGACCACCTTCAAGTCAACTCCAAAATATGGCATAATCACCTTCTATATTAGCCTCATCCAAATAAGAACCAACATGAAAACACCACTTCCTCTTCACAAGGTGTGCCTTCTTCCTTAGACAACATTAGAAACCCTAAGAAAAACCTTTAAGATAATATCACAAGGAATATCTTCAGAACCCAAAAAACATATTCAAATCCATATTCAAACCCAAGAAGACCTTCCTCTTCCACAAGTGCACACCTTTTCAGATCTCCATGAGTGGATGAATGAATGAAAAAATGAGAAGCATATATTTCTATTTATACTCTTTTTAAATCATTTTTTGGGACGACATAACTTTGTTCAACATATTGGTAGGCTTGAACCTAAAATTATGGATGGGTTGAATTTACAAATACTTGTGTATCTACTTTTTTGATATGGAGTTGGAGGTACTTCCATATACTATTGGAAAGAGCTCGGAATAACCTTTCCAAACATGCAATCTATACTCCAATTGGAGCTAGGTATATAGAAAAAAGTGCATTCAAAGATAGGGTATCCAAATTGAGCATCAAAACTCAAAAAATTATATTTTCAACAATATTTATCTTGCAATCTTTATCTTAGACATATGTAGTCTGCCCTTTCCTTTGACATCAATGACAACAATATTTTCAATAATCTCCCCCTTTGTCATTAATGGAAATTGTTAGTCTTTAAGTGTATTAGGTTGAATTTAATACGCGCCAGGGAATGATGAGGCTCAAGAATTTATAGATTTTAGAGCTAAATATGTATCTAAGGAGAAGTGGATTTGATGTTTTCTTGAATCTTTCTATATTTAAACAATTATGCACTATTTTGTACATACAGATGCATTTCAAAGGAATTTTATGGAGTGTGTGCAACACTGTGGATTTAAATGAAAGTGAATTCTAGTAGATGGAACAAACATATATATAAGAGATGCTTGGAGGAAAGATCTCTTACACTCTATGAAAGAATAAACGTAATAAGCTTTTATGAAAATAATTCAGTAGTTTATTACATAATGTAAAGATCTCATCAGTTCTTATGGATAAATTGGTAGAATGACACACATAGAACAACAATAAAAGAAGCCTTCATATGCTATTGTATCACATGAAAATCCTAAAACTGGACCAGAGGTGAAAACAATGAAATCTCTGATAACAATTTCAACATTCAATACTACATTTATATAAATGAAACTAATATGGATGAATCTACTATTCAATGCTTTATTAATCTCTTAGAAAATGTTTACATAGACTCGAATCAAATATGATAAAACTAGAGAAGGACAAAGGTATAGAGGAAAAACATCTATGTAACACTCCACAATCTAAATTTCAATTACATGCAAAACAATACATCGTCTCAACAATCCTAGAGACCCTCTAAAAATTGTCATCCTTGATTACTGATATCGATATGTTATTTATAACCTCCAAGCTACAATTTATTTTTGTTTTCCTTAACTAAATTGTAACTACGTTGTAGGTCTGTCACTTTCACTTTAATTTATAATCACTTGACAACTTGTTTGTCTTATTGATTTCTTCTTGCTCGATCCATTTTTGGCCCCTTTAGACTATGCTGATTGCCCTCTCATCTAACCACCTACTTCTCTAATTGGTTGTGCACCTAGTTGTCCCATTTTCCTAACAGTCGGTTGTACACCTAGTTGTCCCGTCGGTCTAACTGCTAACTAACCTATGAATGGGTACATCATCTGAATGTTAGCTTTCCCTCCTGGTGGTACAAAAACTTGAGGAATTTGTTTTCCTGTAGACTATCCTTGTGCTTGGCTAGATGTTTTTCCTACAATTTGATGGTACTTTAACACAACTTCTCACTCCTTTCCTATTAGGTAGGGGTGTTCTTTTAAAGCCTCCAATGCTATTTCAACATTTGTGGTCTTCTCATATGATATAGGCCCTAATCTTTTCAATATATTTTAAAGTTGGATCCACATTTCAACTTCAGATTTCAATCTTTCAATTACTTGATCCCCACTTATCTCTCCTTCTAATGCATCAAATTGGATAACCTCATCCTTCTTTTGGATTATTTTTGGATTTGTATTATTGTTTTTTATATATCTCTCCATTTCCATCCCATGGATTTAGTATCCCTAGCTTTATAATATCATAAAAATCCCTTGAATGTAGATATTTCATCAATGATTACTTTTATATTGACCCAAGTTCTCTTGAGCAACGTTTGCTTCATGATCATTTGCCTAGTTTTCTTGATCAACTGGGTTCTGTTGGAAATACATAATTCTTCCAATTTCCTTTTGGTTTTGTTGTTTAAGTAGTTAATTATCTACTCTCCTTGTTTAGGCATTTCTCCCAGTTCTTTTTCCACTGTCTTCAATTCCTCTTGGGTTACTTTATCCATTTCTAACTCAACATGGATCACATCACAATGATCCCAATTTTTCAATAATTATTGTGCTATTTAATCCCACAACGCTTTGTTTGTTCTTCTAAGAAATGACTCTCCTTCAATATCTATCCACAACTTAATGATCTGGCTTTTAAGATCACTTGTTTCAATTTCCATATCATCAATTTTTTCTTCCTTTTCACTAACTACATTCTCTAACTCCACAATTCAGTTATATTTCTAACTCAGCTCACCTTATATCTCTTTGATTCTAGTATCCGATTCATATGCTTTATGAACTAAGGTATCTTCTTCTATTGCATATATAATTATTTCTGATGCAAGTTGTTTTTCAACTTCTTTTTGCACTTGCTCTGCTTCCCTAGTGGGATGATTTATCTTCTCTAGGCTTGGAGGTGAGGTTAAAGGATTAGACTAAGGACCTACATAGGCTTTTTGCAGCTTCTTATTAGATATCATCAACTCAAAATCATTTATCTTACTCTCATATTCTTATGCTCGGATTTGTACTTCATCATACTCCCATATATATGTTCATTTCTTTCTTGTGCCTTCATTATTAGTTCAAGAGTTTGAACTAGTTGTGTTGTAGGCATCATCAACTACTTCTTGAGGTGAGTAATCTAGTTATGTCTTTCCTTCAACTGTGATTTAGAATGAGAGAAGTCAGTTGGATTTACACCCAACGAGACAATTTTATTTTCTAACTCTTTAATGGTCACTCTTTTTGCCTTCAATAACTGCTCAAATTTATCTAAGGATGATCTAAGCTTCCTCTTAGTAGCAATTGATTGCACTACATCCTTACACATCATATCACTGGCATGTCTATAAAAGTTTGTTTTTTCCATCTTCCCAAACTGCTTGAGGTCTACCTCATATTCATTAGCCCTCCAATCATTGACTGTTGTAGGAATATGCACTTTGGGCTCTAGAATTGACATTCTTAAGGTATCATTCCTGTGATTTTCCACTATCAGTAGCCTCTTTTCTAGTGGTGCCACTTTATTTCTAATCTCTTTAACAAAATCTATATCTCCTCTTGTTATATTCCTATATTTTCTTTGGAGATTACATTTAACTGGTATTGGGGCTACAGGAGGTGAGTCATGTAGATTCCAAGGTACTAAAAACTCCATTGAATGATAGTATTTGAATATCATTGGTGACACATCCTTTCTGACCAGTGGCTGCTCCATCAGTAAGAAAATTCCATAGGATTTTCCTCATCTTTCTCTACCAATGACTGACTACCGCTTGTCTTTCCTATACTCTAGCTTTCATATTTTAATATCTCTATTTTGTCTCATCAACTTCCATGTCTGTTTGGATCTCTTCAGCTCCTCTCTTTTTCCTACCTATACATCTGCTAAACTCTACTCCTGTGCATTGTTCTATATCGCCACTACCTCTTGCCAACTTTCCAAATTCGCAATCCTCTCCCACTCTAGCTTTTGCACATCATTGTACGGAGAATTTTCATTTGCTACTCTTAACTAGGGGATTATATGATGAGGATCATAGGGTCCCTTCTATGTTTTTTCTAGATTGAGTTTCTTCAAGTATTCTTCCATATACCGCAAGGCATTCAACCCTTTAACCTGGAAAGGTCCCAACTCCTTAGGTAACAGAAAAATCTTGTGGTGCTTTAAATGTAAGAAATGCATCTGATTAGAGATGAATCTTAGCCTTGTGTACTCCATTGCAAGCATCCTAGGTGTGAGGAAATATAGTAGCTTGTAGGGTTCCTCCTCAAATCCATAAAATATTAATACAATGAAGTCTTGATGCATGAACCAATCCCCTAACCTCATGATGGGACTCATCTATAATAGCTTCTTGTGATGGGAACATCGTTGGAGGTGATAAGCCATGTATGAAGGTTTAATTTATGGTCATTACTTTATTGGAAAACTCTTTGTAATTGGGGTTTCCAGGATTTCTCAAAATTAAGTCACTCCATTCATAAACATGCAACTGGTTTCCACTCTCATCTTTGATTTTCAAGTTCAAACCTTTGTAATGATCAAAATTCTAGTTTAAGAACATGTAGAACAAATAGAATGGGTATCTAAATTTTTCTATGGCAAGGATTTCTTCCAGCTGAGCATGAATTGATTGGTATAAATAATTGTATATATCAAACTTGGAGGGCATAACACCAAAGGCAGGGTCCAATCTATGTATAAATCCTAGGATGGTGTCATCAATTGTGCTATCATTGTCATACATGAGGATTGTGCAGATCAAAGATATAGATTTCTTATAGGTTTTAGAGAAGACCATTGTGTCATAGGTTATGGAGAAGAGGATTTTGTCATTCCCTTCTCTAGTTTTCAGGATAAACAATGGTTTCTTTCTAGGGGCTTTAGTGATTAGTGGGTTGTGGCAAAATTCTTCTCATTGAGGATTTGCAGAGATAGGAAATCAGGGACACACAACATATTTTGGATGGCATAGTGTTATTATACATGGTTTTTTGGTGTAATATGAGGACATGATGGTTCTTTTATTGGGTGAATACGTAATGGAGAACCAGGTTATAAATTCAGGGAAGTACATTGTATGGGGGCATATAGATCTGGCTAGGTTAATTCTTTCCCAAAGGTGGCATGGGTCTTGTTCAACAATAGCCAACGATTTAGCTTCTTTGGTTGTGGTGAGTAGGTCAGATGAGGTGATTACCATGTGAAATATATCAACATCATTGTCGCAAATATGCTCATCTTCTAAAAATATCGACTTGAGGAGTTTAATTTTGGATGAAGAGGCCATTTTGAGGGAATTGATATGCTGGTATGTTAAAATATGGTTTTACAGGGTTGAACAAGGGATAATAACTTATTTACTGCTTTATACAATGGTAAAAAATAATTGGACATGTTTAGATATAGTAAATACCTGGGGTGTAAAAGCTTGCAGGTGTACTAATATTGTTGGTCATTGTTGTTAAATGGACTGCTATATTGGATGATGGTGCTTTGATATTTTTTTTTGATAAAAATAGTGTAACATTGAAATTTGAAAATCCCCTCTTTAAATGGTTGAATCACTTCAAATTTAAACACCTAGAAAAATTTGTTTCAATGCCCTTGAAGACATCATACGATGTCAACGGTCCCCATTTGATATGTTTCAACTTATGAGTGGTTGATGTGGATACCTCTTTGTCTCCTCCTTTGCATGCGTGGAAGCCTTGTCATTTCACTTTCTGGGTGGAAACCGCCTTGGTTTCATATGGGTGGCAGTGACTCATGAGCATGGTAGTTTTGGAAAACAAATCTTTGGGGTCGTTGTCAATAATATTCTTCAGTGTGTCACTAGTGGTTTTGGGGAAATGGATCCTCTAGGAAATTTTAAATAGTGTGTACTTTATCGATGTGCTATAGTTTCCCACCGTTGATCTTCAAGGTGCACCTTCAACTAGCTTAGTAACCTTTATTATCTTTCATGCACTTTGATAACATGTTATAAATCCCAATTGTTAATATTATCAAATCTTATGGTGATTTGCATGCTTGAAATCTATCACCCTTATCCTTCATCGCTAAGTCTTCACCTTCGTTTCATGCTTCCTTTATCTTCAGGACTGGGATACTTTACACTTTGGCACAGGGTCCCCAGCCTGTGGTCGTTGTGTCCTCCTTTGCATACTTCTTTAAGCACCAAAGTAACTCGATGGGATTTAGTCTTAGCTCTCAAGGGCTTTGGATTGATACTTTTAGCATTAGGAAGACTCCTTGGGGTTTACAAGCCTCTGCAAAAATTCTTAGTGATAACACCAACCTTTAGAAAATTATGCAACAACTTGTAGATACTCCCCTATATGCAAGTTATCTTTTTCCTGCAATTCTCCACCTTTGACATTAATGACAAAGGGATGTTCCCCCCAAGCTTGTGATTTTCTTCAATATTTTTCCTTGATCAAGTATGTGTACATTGTTTGAGGTTCTTTTTGTTGTTTCCACCAATATGATTGATCTTTCTTTTCTTATCTCACACTTTTGGGAGTTGAAGGTGAGAGTTTTTCCTTGATCACACATTTTGTTGACACTAAGAATATTATGCTTCAAGTCCTCAACAAGAAATACATTTTATTTTTTAGTCTTATTATCTCCAAGGCTAGGGAGACCCTTTCCAACTACCTTTATAGAGGCATTATATTCAAAAGCAACATTACCTAATTTTTCTTCTTTTAAGATGAGAAACTTCAGTTGATCCCCTTTCATGTTCCTTGAACATTGTTAGTATGCCATCAGTTCCCTTTATCTTGAGCATAGAGTACAATTCCATGTTCTTCCTTTCCTTGTTATTCTCTACAACCCGTCTCTTCCAAATCTTCTTGCTTTTCCTTCATTTTCCAAACATTTGAGTATTCTTCTTTTTGTTTGGAAATGAAATATTCTTCTGTATTTTTCTTACGATCTCCTATCATGTTGCTTCTACAATAACAACCTAGGTGCCCATAATTATTGTACTTATAGCACTCAAGATCAAGTAAATGATCAAAAGATTTGTATTTTATATCAATAAATCCTTGGGAACTTTTGGAAATATTTCTCACATCATAATCCTTCGAAGTCTTATACTTCCATTTCTCAAATGATCACTTCTTACATATGCTATATAATCTATTTCTTTATGACCAAAATTATTGCAAGAGAAACAATATCCAAAGAAGAAGTTTTGATGCCTGAGTGCAAAAGATCTTGGAGGAACTGCTCGTATGAGCTCATCAAGTTGTTGTTGGTCATTATTTCCATTCCTACTGTTTAACTTTCATTGTTGATGGATCCTTTTAGAACATTAGCATAGATGATAATTTTGTTCAAAGTTTTAGTTCTCTTCAAGCTTCTATGCAGTTGAGCATTTGAATTTTCCAATTTTTTTCTTAATGAGACAACTTTAGATTCTAGCATCTCATATGTTTTTTCCTTCTCCTTAAGTTGACTTCTCACTATTTATTCTATCCTTTTTTCCTCTTCTAGTTTGGTATTTAGGCTAACAATTTTCTTCTCTATTTCATCAAGATCATGACCATTCCTTTCACATTTCTACAATTTCTCCTTTTTTCTTTATATTATTTTTCCAAGGTTTGTCAATTTATACTAAGGAATTGGAGAAGTTTGCTTCAAGATACAACTCAATATATTCTTATTATGAATATAACTTTGTATCCATGTCCATGAAGAGATGTTTTTCTTCTACTTCTTCTTTTGAATCTGACTTTTCTTTCTGATTATCTTCATTTTCTTCATCATAGGCATTATATCCATGACCATGAAGGGAGATTTTTCTTTGTAAATATCATGTATCTTTTCCTTCAAATATAAGTTCTTTTTTTTAAGTCTCTTCATTTCATTTAATGCACAAATGAGTTCTTCTTCAAGGTCTACTTTCCCATCAGTCTCTGAATTCTCTTCTTTTTCAAAATTTTCAATTTCATCATTCCATATCTCTAGGCCCAAAAAGAGAAATGTTGACATTTCATCACTATCAATCTCATTAGATGAGGTATCCTCTTTCTTGGAGTAGAGACTTTTCTTTTTCTTCTAGAAGTATTTATTCCTTTGAGGTTTACCTCTTATCCTTTCTTTAAAGCCATGATTTTCTATGTCATTGTTGTCTTTATCTTCATCACAAGGACATTTATAAGTAAATTTCCCTACTTCATCACAGTTAACATTTGAAAGGAAGCTTATCTGTGTATTTTTCGAACCCTTTCTTGAGCTTTCATACGAAGTTGGCTTCCTCTGCATATGAGTCATCATATGGACTATCATTTGATTTGTCCTCCCTTTTGATTGTATGCTTTGAAGATTTGAAGGTTTATTGCATTCTTGATGGTTTTTTTATGTTCTCATTTCATATGCCATGAGGATCCCATGGAACTCATCCATTTTCAGTTTGTCTGTATGCCTTAATTCTTCTAGAGTAGAGACCTTAGCATCAAATCTCAAGGGAACTGATCTTCACACCTTTTGTACAATCACTGACTCTTTAATCTTCTCACCCAATCCTCTAATAGTATTTCCAACTTCATCTACACTAAGAAAATATGTTGTAATGTATTCTTCTTCTTTCATATTTAAAATTTAAAATTGTCCACTATATGTTTGAAGCTTGGTCTATTTGACTTTGTCATCTCCCTCATAAATCTCCCAAAGTTTATCCTAGATTTATTTTCCCTAAGCCATGATACATTACCATGACAAGTTCTTTTTTTGATAGACCACTTAAAATAGTGTTCATAGCTTTTAAATTGTTATTATATGGCTTCTTCCCATTAGCATTAGTTGGTGTATTTGTAGGGGTTGTGTAACTAAAGAAAAAAAAGTGCCAAACATCAAATCCCATTGACATCAAACAGGTTTTCACTCTTATGCTCCAGAAGGCATAATTATTTCCATTAAATATTGGAGCTTTAGAATATCCTTCTTATCGATCCATGTGTGCTCAAACGATCCACCTTCTAGTGGTCAAACTATCTTAGAAGGAACCTGATCTAATATCAATTATTAGTATTATTGTTATATTGAGCGCAAGATGAGGGGGTGAATCGGTATAATACTTTTTCTTTCTTTACACAAGCATTCATCAATTATTCATTGACAATGAAATAGTAAATACACAAAATCTCAAATCACAATACATAAGATATAATGTGTAAAATATTTCGAGAGAAAACCACAAAGGCTAATCTTTATAAATTCATGTAGGAAGCAACATATTGTTACAAATTTTGTAGGCACCAACCTTTGTTACAAATTTTGTAGGCACCAACCTATTGTTACAAATTTCATAGGAACACACCTATTGTTACAAATTTTGTAGGAACCAACCTATTGTTAAAAAAATTGTACACACCAACCTACTAGAGACACCAATCCCCTCAAATCAGCACCAACTCAACAATATTTAGGTACCAACCTACTGGAGACACCAATCTCCTCAATTGAGCACCAACTCAGTAATATGTAAGCATCGACCTACTAGAGACACCAATATCCTATTATTTCTACTATTGTTGCTTCTTCTTCTACATGTGTTTCCTTCTGTTTTTTGACCATATTCCAATATACATGATTCCAATAGACAACACCTCTTCATATAGGTGTACCATTAATTTTCTTCAAATTTTTCTTTCGTTATGCACCATAATTAGCCCTAATTATGCCATATGGTCACCTTTAAGTCATCTCCAAAGTATTGCATAATCACATTCTATATTAGCCTAATCCAAATAAAAACCTACAAGAAAACATCCCTTCCTATTAAGAAGGTTCACCCTCTTCCTTAGAAAACCTTAGAAACCTTAGGAAAAACTTTAAGAGAATATCATCAAGAATATCTTCAAAACCTACAAAATATCTTCAAATCCATCTTTAAACCCTAGAAGAACTTCCTCTTACATAAGTGTGTGCATGTTTCATAGCTCCATGAGTGGATGAATGAATGAACAAATGAGAAGTACCTCCTTTTATTTATACTCATCTTAAATCACTTTTTGGGTCAATATAACATTACTCAATATCTTGTTAGGGATGATCTAAAATTTAGGTTGGGTTGAGTTTACAAATCCTTCCATATCTCCTCATTCTTATGGAGTTAGAGGAAGTTACATATACTATTGGAAAGGTATCAGAATAATATTTCTATCCATGTAACTTATACTCTAATTTGAGCTAAGTATATATAATACAATTGCCTTCAAATATAGGGTATCCAAACTGAGCATAAAAAATCCAAAAACAATATTTCCAACGATATCCATCTTGCAATCTTTATCTTGGACATATATAGTATCCCCTTTCCTTTGACATCAATGGAAAAAAAAATTCCAACATCTATGATTTGCAAACACTATACACTACGCAAGATCTAAAGGTTATTTACATAAAATAAAAATTTTACTTCTACATAAAGCTTCTTTAAGTGTGGGATTATTAGAAGTAAACCAAATGTTATGCAAAATTGATCACCTACACTTTTCCTTTATTTTTCCTTCTCCTCGTTTCCTCTTGCATGTACCAACTTTTTGGCAGCATATCGAATATATAAATAAATTTGTGTACTCATTAGTCTTTAGGAACCCATTTATCCATCCACCTTTTCTCACAATACCATATATGTCCCCACGGATCTCCTATTCCCTTATATCTATTTACTAATTCCAAATCCCGTGAAGGACAAAACCTCATCTTTATACATGCTATCATTTGCACCCAGTTGCTTATTCCTTCTTTATTTGTTTTGGGTGTTCCTTTAACTCCAACATCCATAACCTAAATTCTCAAAGGTTCAAGTACCTTCTCTCCATATGCTATATAAAAGAGTCTACTAGTCTACTCCCATCGAATTTCGGGGGATCTTGCCATTCAATTTGTATCTAGTGCACATACTTAACAAATGTTATGTATCTCCTATTAGATACTTCATATAGCTGATTGTGCCATTTTTCCAATGATTCCTCTAAGTCTGTATCAAATGAACACATACTTCTCTGACTAATCTCCCCATCTACCATCATATTCACATACTCTTCTTTTCTAAAAAGATGTTATAAATGTTCTCTATTTCTTCATGTTTTGAATCATCCCTCATTGGTTCTATGTATTGATCTCCTTCCCTGAGATTCAATGGAGCCACCACTCATAACATATATGTTTCTAATATCATTTTCCTTTGTTTCATATTTAGTATTCTATTACTATCAAAATCCCAATAAAAACCTAACAATGCCAGAAAAGGATCCACTTCATCCAAAATATCAATTACTTCGAAACCTACAATAATATTTACGCCATCAATACTTACTTCCATGTTCTCCAATTTGCTTATAGGGTAAATTCGGTATGGATTAGTCAATCATAGTTGGATAGGGTATTGTTTTTGGTTTCCCATTAATTCCCATGATTTCTTCGGTAGGATATTTACATTAGGCCCTAGGGCTAATATTGCATCCTTCATTGTATAACCTCATAGGCCTATCTTCATCTTAAATTATATTCCCATTCTTTTCCTTTTTCCAAGTCGTCACACATTCCTCTCTGGCAGCGACATAGATATGGGAACCTCTAACTCACTTAATGTCGCTAACTGAGCCAATACATTATTTAGCTTCATAACAATCGTAGTATCATCTGAAAAATTAATACAATATTGGAAGAACTCACTTACTAGATTCCCTAGATCATAATTTCGGTAATCATCATATCAAACATCTTCTATGCACAAAGGTACATCCTCCATGGCCTTTTGTGTATTGGGCATAAAGTGTCTTTGTTACACAACATCAAAATTTGGTAATGATCTTGTTGCTTTCTTAATCTTTTCTTCTAAATCTTTCTGCATAAAAGTCTTTTGGTCTTTTTCTTCTCCTGTATTTGCTCCTCCTTTTGTCACCACATGTGCATTTGCAAGTCATTTACCTCTTGGATCCTCACGTGGTTTGATTTCCACCATATTACAATGCCATTTCTTTTCTTCTCATTTCTCTATCAACTCAAGACAATCTTCCATTGTATGTTCCATACTATGAAAATATCCACAAGGCATGCAAGGTTTTCTGCAAATTCATGCCACAAGACCTACTTATCTGCAATAGAAGTAAATAGGTTTTCTTCCCCCTTTGTCAAAATACATGACCTCTTCCTCAATATCCTCCTCTAAAACCGTCACCCTGACCTAGGTCTGCATTGTCTTATGCTCCCTATAACTGATAAGCACTCATATCGCATTCTTTCAGCAGTTGTAATGCGTGACTACAATTTACATCACGCCCCACTGATTTATGAAATTCACAAGGGGTGGTCATGTTTGTCTAGTATTTCTACAATGTTGGGAAACAGGGAGGTATATGGCCCCATTTTCTACAAATATCGTACCATTCCACCTAAGGTCCTACAGGAAATAGATTTGGTGCACTAGTCGCAGTATATTCTTCAAGTGTCAGACACTCATTCTAATGGTGCCATTTTATGTGACACAAAGTGCACCATACACTCTCGTGAACCCCATATGTATCATTAGTGTGGAAATATAAGAATGCACATATTACATACTTGTTGAAGTTTCCCCACCTGGAGTAGATTCCATCTACATAGTGGTCTCTAAAGCATCAAATTCTATGGGAACCTTCTGTTGTGTGAGTGGGATGCAGATATGTGGGATAAGTCCTATGATAAACCAATCTTTATGTTGTACATCCCGGATTTGAAAAGTCAATATATCTAACAATATTTTGAATTGTTGATCATAATCCCATAATATATCTCCTAGTCATTGTTTGATTTATTTAATTTCTGTGATACACTAAGAATCTGATTTAGGTTTCTAAAATTCTCACAGCATCCCTTTCTTTATTTTTTCCAAGTTTCTCATGGTTCTTTTCTGAGTCGTATTCTTATACTTCATATACCAATTTAGCACATGGTCCTTGAGTGTGGTCTCCATCTGAGCTATTTTGTCCGCCTAATCTATAATCAGCTTAACTTTCCAAACAACTTTGCATGTAAACCAATGTTGTTCTGCATTGTCCCTTCCAATCCCTTGAAAGACCAAAATCTTGAGCATCGAATCATTTGTTTTCCTTTCCATATTTAATATTCCCACAATAAACATATGCATATCTAATATTGCTCCTCCTCCTCCTCCTGCTATTCTCTGTTGTAAAATATTTTTAACTTCGGATTCAACTAAAATTTCTTCTTGTGGTTGTAAGGTGCACATCGAGGGGTATTTCAAAGAGATGGTTGTGCCAAGTAACCTCACCATATCCTTCCCTATTGGACCTATATATTTATTCAATATTCATTTGATTATACAATTATGTCATCATCAAAACATTCCCGTCTTCTGCAAATTATTCCTTTGTTGTACTACCAACATTCCCACTATGTGTAGAGTCACTATTATTCATATCCGAGTCTTCAAAATCACAGTTCTTCCACATGGTTTCTATGCAAACATCTCCTCTCTTACTCTATCTCACATCCTCCTCTGATGTGATTTCTATTATGCCACGCCTTTTTGCTGGCCTTTCTTCTTCTTCTTCTTCTATTTTTATTATTATTGCTCCTTCGTTTGGCACACTACTCAATTTAGCATACATGTTTGGCATGCTTCCCTCTCTATTAAATCTAAAACCCTATCTATGACTTTTTCACCTTTCTTCCTCAAACTCTCCATCTTTACCTTTCGTTATGCATCTTTTAGTGTATTCCTTCTTTCATGTATCTCTGCTATCTTCCGTTTTTGCTTTATTGGTCCATTTTTACCAACCTTCTATCTCATTGGCTGCCTTGTTTCTTCCCCAACAAGCCCCCATTGATGAGAGGTTTTTTTCTAGCACCAAATTCAAAATTTTATTCCATGCAACTAAATGATTCACTATACTCAATAGAAAATTCTACAATATACCCTTGTTATATTCTATCAAACTATATATATATAGCTCGTGTCCACTTAATGTATATTTTATTCAACCTATCAACCATTTCTTGATCCCATATTAGGGGATCCTAACATCTCTGCACAACATTTATCTCTCTCTGCCTTCTAGTCCATTGGTACATTAAGCAAGGAAATTCAACAAAGGAAATTTCATGAATATCAAAATAACTGTACCTTTGCATCCAACGTTGGGTGTCGATATAATGTAAATTCTTGGTCTCTTTTGTTAAAACTTAGATGTAACTCAACCAACACACTTACCTAACCTCTAATAACAATCTTCAATAGTCATGAAATTCATCACAAATCACATGCATACATTTTACATGTCATTGTAAGTTGATATACTGTAACTAAGTATATTTAGCAGTGGAAATAAATACAAAACAACAGATTGTGAATACACATTTGACATTGACATTTTGGTCCAAAGATCCTAGAAAAACCCCAAAAGGGAAAACTAGTCCACAAGAGAGAATTTTTATTAGCTCATGAAGGAAAAATTCTTAGAATTTATAGCAGTTATTTTCAGTTAAAATATCACTATACTTATCTCACTTAGTTATCCCAAACTCCTCAAAAAATTGTTTCAACGTGTTATCACTATTATGTAGTTGTACGATCTAGTACAATAGTAAACACAACATTGTACAATCCTCGAACTATGTGTTGGGTAGGGTGAAAGTACAGTACGACCTAGTACATAATTTACTCCAGAATTTAATGCACCCAATAAGCCTCGATATATGTGCCCTAACTCCTTATGTACAACCCAACAAATCTTTGTTATGCGGCCTTGCTAAATGCTCACTATACGACCTTGATAACAATGTTGAAGATGCTCTATGGTTTGTGTGTCACCCTCTCCTTGGGAAGTGTGCCCCTTCAAGTTGTCTCTCTCTTCTGTTCTCCTTCAAGCTTCAACCCTCTCTGTCTTTCTCTCTTCAAATCCATGCCTCTCACACAAGGTATTCTCCACTCTCCAAAAATTCTCTCTTGGAATGTGTGTGTCGAAACTCTCCTACTTTTATTTTTATTAATGGTGTGAATGACTTTGTCTCTTCACATTCCAAAATGCCTTTGTTTATTCAGACCCCCAAGTGACTCTTCACTCTCCATGTGTGAGACAAATGATATTTTTATGAAATAAAATCTTTTTCACTCAAAACTTTAATAAAATACTCACATTAACTTTATAACTCTAAAGTTAATAACTAGAAAAGTCACCTAGGTCCTTTCTACATTCCTAAACACCAAGAAATATAGAAGACCTTCCTCGCTACAAATTTCAACATCTTTTTGCACAATCTCCTCTTCTTTTCCTAACAACCAATCTTGTAATTCTTTTCTTAATGGACTCCAAGTCATATCCTTTAGAAACCCTAACCCCACTTAATCTCATCAATGAAACCAATTGTTGACACAAACTTAGACCACATTTCTCAATCTATAATACCAGCAACATTCTTATGACAATTGACATTTTCATTACCTAGACATAAATAAAGTCTCACTTTGGACTCTCACCAGATTTATGGAGATAGAATTTAGATTAAGATTTAGTACAAATGCACATGCAGTCTTAACATTATACATCCAAAACACTTATTCATTTGGAATATTAAATGTATAAATTCATAAAGTAATACTCTAGATTCTCACGAGATTTATGGAGATGGAATTTAGTTTAAGATTTCGTATAGATGCACATGAAGTGTTAGATACACTTATCCATTTGCAATATTAAATGTATAAATTCATTTTCGATTTTTAGTGTATTTTTTTTTTCCAAAAGAAAAAATAACAGACCTTGATATTCATATTATGAATCAAAGGACATCATATACAAACAGACTTCAACCAGGCTCTTATCTAGCACAAGCAATCAACGTTCTGGGGACCCCATAATTCACAAAAGAAATACAAGTACAACAATCAACCAGGCTTCTTGATAGTAAAATAGGCAAAAACCTCATGCCAACAGACCATCAGATCAACATGTGAGAAAATAGGAGAAGGTGATCCTTTCATCCATGGAAAGTGGACAGTCCTGAAAGAGGAGAAGTATGGAAAACAAGCTTATCCATCCTGAGCACAAGGGACCGAGTCCCGACACCAAGCTCTAAAAGAGCTGAAAATTCCCTTGATAATCATTCATACCATCAAGAGACTTGGTGAAAAATCTGGATCCAGGAGCTAAATCCAAGGCCTTCTTCGAAAGGCAGTCAGCATGTTGATTGTGCTCACGATAGATATGCTTGATTGTCAAATGAGAGAAACTATTCATTTGAGACCTTATGTCTTTACACCAATGATCCAAGCTAGGTGAGTCCAGAGATGCTACACTGTTTTCCTAATTAATGATGAATAAGGAGTCTCCAAAAATATTAAGGAAAGGGATCCCCATAAGCTGTGCTACAACAAGAAGTGCCCAGAGAGCAAGGAGTTCTGCCCTAGTGTTGGTACTCGTACCACAACCCATAGAGAAGCTGAGAGAGTGTGAATCACCCAGAAGTAAGACAAAACCAGCACCTCCAATGTTCCCCGAAGCTACCCCATCAAAAAAACCACATGGAAATGTTATCTGCAGGCTAATTCCAATACATCTTAATTTTTTCTCCAGCTTTGGGACAAGATACATGTGAATAAGATGATCAACCTGGTGAATAATTCTAGATACATAAGCCTTTTTATCATAAAAAATGCACCTATTGTGCATTTTCCATACACTCCAGAATACAAAAAGAGGAGCAAAGTTGTACACTGAGTGTACTATGTGTTTCTTAAACCAATGATCCAAAAATGTACTGACAGAGCGGTTCAATTCAGGAGTAACACATAATTGCTCGCAAATATTGAAAAAAACCCTCCTTGTAATGTGACAGTCAAAGAAAAGGTGTCGCACCGAGTCTTCACCCTTACTACAGAGTACACACATGCTAGGCCCCACCCAACCACATTTCATGAGGTTATCCCAAGTTAGGATGCAGTTCTTAGCTACAAGCCAAATGAAGCATCTGATCTTTAATGGAATGTTGAAAGACTAGAGGACATTCACAGCCTGGTTCGATTTGGGCTCAAGAAGGGAGTTTGAAATAAGATCATATACTAGGTTAGCCAAGATCCCCCCATTCCTTTTGTTATGCGTCCAGATCAGTGAGTTTGGAGATTGGTTATCAGATTCTTCCATGCTCAAGGCCTGATATGTACTTTTCCCATAAAATTTTCCAATCTCCCCCTAATTCCAAATCCTCAATGGCGAGCCAGTAACCCCAGTCTTCTTGAGAAATATTATGATCATGAGCCAAGGTGGTAATACCATAATCTTCAAGGTAATCTCGGAGATCCAGAGCAAAGTAGATCTGAGTGTACGAGCTCACAATCATATCCGAACCAATAATTGTGTGCACACCATTGCCCACTTGCCAAGAAAGACATCTAGCAGCCTAGGTGAGAGTCTTAAGGAATCCATTCCATATAACTAATACCCCAATTGCAGAGAAAGAATTATGTCTAATCCAAGACACCACAGAGCAGTTTTTTAAATATTTAGTGGAAATAACTTGGTGCTAGATCTCGGTCCATTAAGTACCAGCCACATGTGTTTCAAACGTAGAGAAAGGCTAAACCAGCCCAGATTTTTAATACCCCGGCCTCCAAAGGAAATAGGTCACGAGAGAGACAACCAATCCACAAAGTGGTACCTATTCTTATCTGCATAAGAACCCCATAAAAAAGAAAAGATCAACTTCCTGAGCTTATCTAGTATCGACTTAGGGATAGGTGCAAGAGCATACTGATAAGTATTGCCCTAATCAATACAATTCTACCCCCCAAAGAAAGAAATCTATGGGTCCAATGCTTAATTCACTTTTCAAAATTCTTTAATAGCCAATACCAATCCTTCACCAAATAACCAAGAGGCTTTATGAAGTAGCCCAAATACTTGAACCCCAGTGAGATGTGTTCATATGTGTAAGGTAAAGAGCGGGTGATCCTGTTTAAGATGTCCACCTCAACATTATTGAAAAGAAAACAAGATTTATCCATATTGATACTCATACCTGAGGCTTCACAAAATGTATCCAGAATGGCTTCAAAAGAAACCCATTCCTCAAAGGTTCCTGAACCAAATAGTATCACATCATCGGCAAATAACAGATGTGTGAGTGCCAACTGAGATGTTATGTTGATACCTTTAATCATTCCATTTGACTGAGCATCTTCTATCAATAAGCTAAGACCCCCAATAACAAGAATAAACAACAGAGGAGACAAAGGACAACCCTGCCTTAAACCCCTGGTGGCAGGAAAGAATCTAGAAGATGTACCATTGATAAGCAAGGTGACGTTTACAGAAGATAAACATCCCATAATCCAGTTGACACAATCCAAAGGAACCCCAATCTGAAGTAAGATGAGCCCGAGAAAAGACCAATTCACCCTGTCAAAAGCCTTTGATAACTCAAGCTTGAGAATAAGGGGACTCTTGTTTTTTGTCTTCACCGAGTGTAAAACCTCTTGGGTGATGGCAATAGGTTCTACAATCTTCCTATTCTTCAGAAAACCAAACTGCTGAGAGGAGATGTACTTATCCAGGAAAGGCTTCAAACGTAAGGATGCTATTTTGGAGATAAGTTTGTAAACCAAGTTGCAAAGAGAAATGGGTCTGAAGTCAGCAAAGGCAAGAGGCCTTTCTTTCTTGAGTATAAGAGCAATGAAGGTAGAGTTCAGAGAGGGTAAGACCCTTCCATTCAATCTAGATAATTCAACCACGTCCAGAAGGTCATTTCCCAAAATGACAAAAAAAGCCAGGAAGAATTTGACTGGCCAGCCATCTGTCCCTGGGCTTTTATCCTGCTTGAAGGACCTTAAAGCATGCTCAATCTCCCCCAATGTAATCTGAAGGGAGAACCTGTCGGTCTCATCAGGAAGTATACAGGATGGAAACAAGTGAATGAACTTCAACTGAGCCACAATGTTTGTCTGATGGTCATCCCTAAAAATATCAGAAAAATACTTAACTCCAAGATCCTTTAAACCCTTATCATCTTCTATCAAATTCCCCATATCATCTTCAAGGTCCCAAATAGCATTTTGATTCCTGTGGGAAGAAGCCACAACATGAATTTTTTTTTGGTTTGCATCCCCCAAGGATGCCCATGTCAACCTACTTTTTAATTGCGTTGTGAGAAGTTCATGATCCAACAGATGCTTCAACTTACTCTTGAGCTCAGAGAGCCGGTTTTGTTCTTGTGAAGAGAGGATACCCGACACAGAAGAACCTAAGAGGTTCTTAATTTCTGAATCTAGAGCTGTAAAGTCTTTTTTCATATCCAAGGATTTGCATTGAGTCCATGCCTTTATCTTCCTTTTCATCAGGAAGAGCTTTTGAGAAAGAGAATACATTTCATCCATATGGTCCCCAAGAGGCAGCCTAGGCCATTCTTCTTTGACCATCTTAGTGAAGTCTTCATCAAGGAGCCAGGAACGATTGAACTTAAAAGGAAAATTATGAACGCCCACCTCCTCCATCCATTCAAAACATATAGGATAGTGATCCGAGACAGATGAAGGGGAAGACCAAACCCTATGCTATGGGAGCAAAGCAATCAAGCTCGAAGAGATTAAAAATATGTCAAGTCTTTTACTGATTCCCTCCTCCCCTGCCCTACCATTCCTCTAGGTAGGCCCTGCACATGAAGGTGCAATATCCACCAGATTATAGTCAGCAAAAAGTTGAGTAAAGTAAGGACCAAGGGGATCAATCAAGGCTTTCCTTCCCCAGATTTCAGAAGCATTTAGAGTAAGATTAAGGTCCCCAGCGAGAATCAAGTTAGGCAAAGATAAGAGTCCACCATGGGAAGCCAAATTCTAAAAGACATCGTGATTATGGTAGGGGCCATAACAATTCAAAATGGATCGGGAGGTGTGAGAGCCCCAAAAATGAGCCTTTACAAGGATACCCGCCACTGTTTCAAATGCCTTGTAGCGCACCCTAAGGTGGTCCCAACCCGTAAGGATACCACCAGAAAGACCCTTTGAATTGGTTGCATAGAACTCCCAACCAGGACGGAGCTTGGAGAATGCAAGAAGAGAAGGATAGGTATTGTTCATAGTTTCTTGTAAAAGTATTAAGTCAGGAGAGAAAGATGAGAGGAGGAGATGGAGGCTCTTTTGTTTGGCCGAGCCCCCCAAGCCCCGCACATTGAGAGATAAAATTTTCATTAAGAGCCACCAGAGGCGGGTGACAAATCTATAAGAACCCGAGGGTTGGATGCAGAGGAGTTCCTCACTGCATTTTTCAATCTGGCAGACAAAGGAGTATAGGTTTGAGCACCTGAAGCCCTATCCACAACAGGATTGGATTTCTTCTTGTGTTTGCGAATAGTAACGTTTTCAAAACATATAGAGTCCAGCGAAAGAGTAGTGGGGGAGATGGGTGTTTTGGAAAAGAATATCTCCAACGACTTCTGAAGTGTGGGGTCGGAGAACGAAGGTGAAGAGACAGAGCTGCGAGGAGAGGAAGCATAGATTGGTGAGCCTGCTCTTGTAAGAGGTGGAAAATCATTAGTTGTAAAAATAGAGCCAACCTAGAGCGAGGTTTGAGATTTGGTGCTAGAGTGAGAGGGATTAGAGGGCTGATGCAAGAAAGGACCTGCAGGAATGACAAAAGAGTCCTCGGGTTAGGAGGATGGCCGAGAGATAGAGGGCACACTACCCAAGTGAGTCGTAGTGTCAAAACCCCAAAATTTCTGAAAAAATTTAAAATTTTTAATTCTACAAAACATTAAAGTTAAACAGATTAACTAATCATTACTTAGTTAGGTGATAACAGCTTGCTATTGAATTTATCAGTTAGTATGTTTAGTTATTGATCATACTTTTCAGTTTACTGACTTTTGTTCTCTTTGTGACCATAAGGTGAACTGTTATACATAACCGGGCTTACTTAGCTTGCGAGCTAACACAACGGTTTTCACTTTTCTTACAGATATACAGGTAAGAGGTTAAGTCGCTGCTTTTCATAATTATAAAGTATATACTATAAGTTCGTCATAAGAGACCAATTTCTAGAGAAAGTAAAAGATTGTCCAATTCAACTTTTGTGAAGGTAAATTTCAACTGTTTTTCTTTCTAGCAGAAATAATTCATGCTCTATCACTCTGTCATCTTTTCTATTTAATTTTATTACAGTTTGAAAATTATACAAATGTATCTCAATGAACTCTATAAAACATTAGAGTATAGATACAAAATTATAAATTTTATACTAGGAATAAACTGTATCAAGAATTCAAGTTAATTGGCACTGATATAGGGCTTTTAAAGTATTGCAAAGGTTTGGCCTATCTTTGCCAAGTTCTCGCATTTTAATGAGGATATTTTTAAAATAAAAACCACATCTTTACACGGTAAATACTACTTTCATGACATTAGTAACTAGTACTATAGCTGTTATTTTAAGCTGTGAAAAATAAATCATAGCATGTTTACAGGCAGAAAAGAAAATTATATCTAGCTCTTACTATCATGCCTTACTTTAAGTACTTCTAAACTATGCCAATCAATGAAGGGACTTAGTTTACAAAAGTTAGAAGTCCATAAACAAATTTTACAATACTTATCATAGCCTTGAATCTTGAATTAATTATAAGATTACCATTTTCCAAGGGGGGGGTTTCATAGTATTAAGGAGTTATTTCTTCAACCAAGGTTGATCTCCGAGGTTAATGGTAATACTTAAGCTATAACCCAAAGGTTATATAACTTACACTAAGTAACTACTTAAGGTCTTATAATATGATTCTTAACTTCTTATTAAAGGACTTGTAGCAAATTTATAATATAATGAACAAGGTTAATTAACTTGTGCCAAAATATTTCCATATGTTCTATACATATAATATTATCCTCACAAGCACATAAACTATATTAACAATGATAATATTTGAAACAAAACTTACCAATCATATAGTTTGCATTCCTAAAAATCTATAGTCTTATGCTATTGTTCTTTTGACCTTTTAAAGAACTTAAGGCCATTTAATAATATGAAGGGAAGAATTTATGATTAAATTTGCACTAAGGTTATCTCTTTATATTATAATATATACTATCACCCTTCCATGCATAAAGGCTATATTAACCAAGCCAATAATCTAATTCGAAAAGCTTTCCAACCAAAAAGCTTATGTTTATCATGACGTTGATATTAGGTTTTGTATGATTTCTAATGATTGAACAAAAGAAAGGAGAATGATTTATCAAGGTTTTTGCATGCAGCATAAGAACAAGGGACCTCATTCCATGACCTTGGATAACTTGATCAAACGAATGATTGATTCCAATCATTCTTCCTTCGAGCAGTGGATTGAACTATATACAAAAACCCACTCTTCGTTAATTATTTAATCACTAACGTGGCACTCCCTCTGCCAAGTGCCGCATGCTTTAAACGCATGGTCCGCTAACCCTAACATCATTTCCTCCGTCTTCCTCGGTGCTGGTCGCTTCTGCGACGGTGCTGTGCACCTGTGCGTGACCCTTCTCTGCATGGTATCCTCCTTATCGTGTTTTGGCTGTGCTTGCTCCATAAGCTGTATGTTGAGTTTTGGTCCTTTGTCCCTCCGTCACGTTATTTTCTGCCAAACTGGATCGAACCCTTGCCAGTGCTATTGCCCTCCTCCATGAGTTTCGATGGCCCGACCTATTGCGCTTGCCTTTGTACACAGTTGCAAAAATACTTCCCCCTCCCTTCGTCGCGGTAGGGTCAACTTCTTGTGCTGTCAGTTTTACCGTTGTTAACGGTGGTTGTCTTCTTGGAAAGAATAGGTAAGAAGACTGGTCTGCGAAACCCTTCTTTCCTGTTTGATAATTTACTCTTATTTTTATATTTAAGCTACGGCATTACTAAGAGTTTCTACTTGGTGTTTACAGGTTCTTACTCTCCAGCAAAGGCGACCATGGATAAAGATTTGGGCAACCGACAACATAACCTGGTAAGCCTGGTTACACCATGGCTTGTTCTCCTTATGGTTTGCATGGTTTGCACTGGGTTCTTCAGGGGTTGGCTTTTAAAAGCCTGAAACCCTTACGGCCTTGGTTTAAAATTTACATACTGCTGGTTATGTGAGTTAGCAGATGAAAACCCCTCACACAGTATGAGGGCGTTACGGCTTAGGCCGAGGTTGTAGATTTTTGTTGTCTTTTAAGTAAAAAGAATGTTGTAAAAGGAAATCGAGGCTGCAAACCAACTGTGAAGAGGTTAAGACCTCGAATTTTCGTTTCGACTGTAAATTAAAATATTCAGGGTTTTTACCCAACGCTTATGATATAAATAACATACTATTTGTCCTTAATTTTTAGATTATAATACAGCATATATTTTCCGTTTGTGAACTGTATAGAATAATAAATTACAGGCTTAAATAGCCTTACAAAGTAAATTTATAAGCGGTCGTAAAATAAAATAATGTTTTATTCTTACAGTTTGTATTTATTTACTTAAGTTCGGAAATATAGGGTCAAACCCTAATTTCTACAATTTTAAGGAACAATATAATTTCTTAATCTATTATTATGTATCACATATAATCTCTATTTGAATCTGTGAATAATATAAATGATTTATTATTATAGTAATTAGGCTCGATATATGAGTAGTCTCATGTCGTGTTACTTGTCTTTGTTTTTAATTTATGTGACTGAATTATCTTACTATAATTATTTTCTATTGTAAAATAAATAAATACTGTTAGGTTATAAACCTGAATTAAACCTCGATGTACTTGTTAAGTAATTTTTTTTTTGTTAAGTGATAATTAGGGTTTACTTTCTTAATCTATATAAGTTCTTATATTTTGCTCTTACTTTACTTAATAAAGTCTTCAAGAAAAGTCTATTTATCATGTAAGACCGAGCGTATTTAAATTATAATTTAAATATTTATATCTCTCCAGTTTTAAAAGAATAAAGTTCCTATACTGGATAATATACAGTATAATATTATTAAACAATATTACTTACTAAAGCAAAATAGTAGTCCTGTCTTTAATGGAGTATTGAGTTTCCCATAATGTAACCTTGATTATTTACAGCGTAGAGAAAAAAATGGCAATATGCTATTTTTAAATTCCTGTTCTGATATGCAGATACCAAAAAGGTTCTGATAAATTTTATTCATTTTATTAAGTTATTATTTTACTTATGAAAATAAAAAAATAAAAGAAATGAATTACTTAACACTTCTTATAACTATCTTATCTATATATATATATATATATATATATATAATAGCATACATTTTTAATCCATAAAGGATAGACTTACTATTCTGAATAATGTTATAAATTATTTTAATAAAGGAAATATAAAAGTAATGGAAACCATAACATTAATATAATATCACAGTTATAGCTAGCTTGCTTGATTATGGAATTAATTTCCATTTGTTTTACTTCTTCCAATGCTTCGTAAATACAAGTATTAACATGTTTATAATCTGGATTAAAAGAAATAAAGATCTGTAACTTGTTCTTGCTATAAGTTAATTTCGAGAAATGGAATCATCCGAAAACAATGAAGGAAACTATACAGCAAAACAATGTGAATTCAGTCTAACTTATGCTTTCTATAATGTACAGTAGTTTAATTGTAAACAAAGATTTAGTATTTATAAATTGGAGAAACACTAGTGGTTACTATAAGTAACTAAGTAGGAAACTCGGTTCAAAAGGATATTACTTCATAATACCAAAATACTGTGCTGGAGTACGGTCTGGTGATACCAGGTGTGGAAAAACACAGTAACTACTAATAAATTTAACTACTGATATTCTAAGATACTAACTTTACTGAATCTAACTAACTACTCAGACATATAAATAAACATAACATGCATCCATTCATATTCAGTAAACATAAAGAAATAAATGACAGAACCTGCTTAAGCTGTGGACAACAACAGCAATGGGAGGCCGTTCCTCCCTACCAACTCCTGGAGAGCGCTCAGACATCGACTTCTCAGGACCCCCGAGCTTGCTCTGGTCTCCTTGGCCGGAACTAGGTGCAGGAATGTTAGATACCAGTCCTCAACTTAGTATGAATCATGAACTTATCAGCAAGTCCTTCCAGCTAAAAGCTGTAAATAAAATCAAGTTACTGCAGCAATTCACTCAGAACACTTCCTTATTGTTTTTCCCTCTTTCCTCAATGAAATTCCTGAATAATATTCACCTGAATGAATTCTTTCTGGAATAAAATCTTAGCAGCCCTCAGCTCTCTTCATTGAGTACTTTTAAAAGATTGCCTAGGTCTTTGTTGGGTTAACTATCATTTAATGAGCCACCTGCTCTGATTCCACTTTCTTGGGGAATCATGACCCCAAAATATAGGGAAGTTGCGACCTACAACTTAAGGAAGTGTTTGAGGATGCTGCCACTTGTCTTTTGCCTTTCCACCTAGTTCCATCCACCAGTTTGACCAGTAACCTCTTTTTAACAGTTCTCCCATGCTGTTGTCTCCATAATTTATTTATTAATAATAAAATTTTCTGAATTACACTCCATTACTGTTGAATCTGCTGAGTCATCAATCCCTACTTAGGATTAAGTTTAACATAATGTCTCAGAAATATAATAAACAAATTACATAATTTTTACAAAATTGGGGTATGTGACATACACACCTCCTTAAAATGTAACATCGTCCTCGATGTTCTTATTCTTCTTCCTCGGGAACCTCCTGGAACAGATTCGGGTATGCTTCCCGCATCTTACTTTCCAGTTCTCAAGTATCTTCTTCAGGACTAAGGTGCTTCCATTGCACCTTCAGCTGTCCAATTGTGCGGTTCCGCAGAGTAATTTCCCTCCTCCCGAGGATACAATCCGGTTCCACCAGAACTTCCCCTTCTGGTTCTACCTGTACAATGTTCCAATCAATCACATGAGTAGAATCATGAACATACTTTTTCAAAACAGAAATATGAAAAACATTGTGCACTTTTAAATTAGGTGGTAACGGTAGCTGATATGCAACTTGACCAACCCTAGATAAAATTTCAAACGGTCCACAGTAACGTGGCGCTAATTTTGCACAACTCCCCAATCTTAGGGAGCTCTTCTTTGGTCTTACCTTTATGAACACGTGCTCACCCACCTGGAACTCTTTAGGATTTCTTTTTAAATCTGCTTGGCTCTTTTGCCGATCCTGGGCAACCTTCAAGTTCTCCTGCACTTGTTTTACAATCTGTTCCATTTCCTTTAATAATTTGGGTCCCAACACTAATCTATCTACTGGATTATTCCAGGAGATAGGAGTGTTACATTTACACCCATATAGAATTTCAAAAGGACTGAACTTAGCTGATGATTGATAATTGTTATTGTAAGCAAATTCTGCTAAATGCAAGTAATCCTCCCACTTACCTGGCTGATCTTTAACGTACATTCTTAACAGATCTTCCAACACCTGATTAACTCTTTCAGTCTGTCCGTCTGTCTGAGGATGGAAAGAAGTGCTGAAATTCAGTGTTGTGTTTAATCCTTTAAACAAGGATTTCCAAAAATTCTCGGTGAATTTAGGATCCCTGTCTGAAATAATAACCTTCGGTACACCATGTAGCCAAAAAATTTTCTTAAGAAATATGTCAGGTATATTTGCAGCCTTGTAAGTGGTTTTAACAGGAATAAAATGTGCTGTTTTACTTAATTTATCCACTACTACCATAATTGAATCATTCTGATTTTGATTTCTGGGTAATCTAGTAATGAAATCTAAGCTGATTATTTCCCACTTCCAGCTAGGAATAGGCAAGGGTTGCAATAACCCAGCTAGATGTTGATGTTCTATCTTCACTTGTTGACAATCCAAACATCTAGCTATATACTCAGCTGTTTCGGATTTCATATTAGGCCAGAAATAATCTTTTCTCAACATGGTGACAGTCTTCTGGTAGCCTGGATGCCCTAAGTAAGGGGTTTTATGCACTTCATCCAGAATCAACAATTTAACTTTAGACACATTAGGCACATACAGTCTGTCCTTAAACAATAAAAATCCATCTTTATTTAGACTATAACCCTTAATTAAACTTTCTGTGGGTTCTTCTTTAGCTGTAGTTTGTAATTTTGATAAATTTCATCCACTTTTATTCCTTCAGTTAGCTGTTCATTTAAATCAGAATTATAAGTACTGATTGCTATTATACAATTTAACTTTGCATTTCTGCTTAGAACATCAGCTACTTTATTTTCTTTTCCTTTTATGTGTTGAATTTCGAATTCGTATTCACTTAAGAAGGCTAACCATCTGGCTTGCCTTGCATTTAAGTTAGGCTGATCCAAAAGGTATTTCAGACCCTTATTATCAGTCATTAAAGTAAAATTTCTGCCTATTAAGTGGTGTCGCCACATTTTTAAGGCATGAATAATAGCAACCAGCTCTAAATCATAAGTAGCATAATTCTTTTCATAGATATTTAGTTTCCTGGACTCATAGGCAATGACATGCCCATCCTGAGTCAATACTCCACCTAGACCGTCATTACAAGCATCGGTGCAAACCACGAAATCCTTGTTGGGATCCGCTATTCTTAGAATTGGCGCAGTTGTTAATAAAGTTTTTAGTTTCTTAAAGCTTTCTTCGCATTTTAAGTTCCAATCGAACTTCTTGCCTTTCTTTTGCAAGGAAGTGGTTGGGTTGGCTATTTTTGAAAAGCCTTCTATGAATCTCCGGTAATAACCACTGATTCCCATGAAAGACCTAACATCTGTTACGCCTTTTGGTACTGGCCAATCTTCAATTGCCCTGATCTTTTCAGGATCAACTGAAATCCCTTCTTTAGTCACCACGTGACCTAAGTACTGGATTTCATCCCTGAAGAAATCACACTTACTGAACTTCGCAAAGATTTGTTGCTCTCGCAGTTCTTGTAAGACTATCCATAAATGTTCCTTATGTTCTTCTTCATTTTTAGAATAGATTAATATGTCATCGATGAATACAACAACAAACTTATCTAAGTATTTATGCATTATGTTATTCATTAGACACATAAAGACGGCTGGGGCATTAGTAAGCCCGAATGGCATTACGACAAATTCGTAATGTCCATACCTAGTTTTGAAAGCTGTCTTGAAAATGTCATCTTCTTTAATTCTCACTTGATGATAGCCTGATCTCAGGTCTATCTTAGAGAACACCGTGGCTCCACGCAGCTGATCAAATAGATCATCTATGCAGGGCAACGGATATCTATTTTTAATTGTCATTTTATTTAGTTGACGGTAATCTATGCAAAGTCGCATAGTTCTGTCTTTCTTTTTAACGAAGATTACTGGTGCTCCCCAAGGGGACACACTAGGACGGATGTATTTCTTATCTATTAATTCCTTTAACTGTGATTTTAATTCGTTAAGTTCCAAAATATTCATACGATACGGAGCCTTCGAGCTGGGTACAGCACCTGGTACCAGCTCAATTGTAAAGTCCAGTTCCTTCCTAGGAGGTAATCCTGGAATTTCCTCCGGAAAAACATCAATAAATTCATTTAACACAGGAATATCCTCTATTTTTATTTTATCTTTTTCAACTTTATTTGCCTCATCTGTAATGATTACAGCATAGGCCTTGCATCCTTTCCTGACTGCTCTTTTGAGCTGTAAGGCAGAAATCTGCCTAACTACAGTTTTTCTAGGAACACCCTTAACTGTTACTGGTGAGTCATTATTATTTACACACGTAAATGTTTTATCAAAACAGTTTAAAACTACTCTGTGTTGTTCTAACCAATCCATACCAATAAGTATGTCATACGAGCCAAGTGGCAGAACATTTAATTTAACAGTAGTTTTAAAATCATTCATATCTAAAACACATTCCTTAACATAACAATTTACCTTCCTTTTTGCCCCTGTGGCTAGTTGAACTAGCCAAGAGTTATCAAATTTTTCAACAGTCAGATTACACTTTTCTACTATCTGCGGTGAAATATAACTAAGACTTGCACCTAGATCTATTAGAATAGTTATAGGGGTTTTGTTAACCATACCTTCTACTTCCACCATGGAAGTTTGATAATCAGCTTGGCGGTTCTCCAATGCTGCATTGATTCGGGGCATAGTCCTTGCAAAGTCTCCAATAGTCATTTCATCTTGTATTGTATGAATATTGTTGTTTGGCTTCTTCCGATTTGGGCAAACTGATGCATAGTGTGGGCCATTGCACTCCCAACACTTAACAGGTTCCTTCCGTTCGAAATTCTTAGTGAAATTTCCATGATTTTTAGAAACCTCCTTGCTGCCCTTGAAGTTATTGGAATTGTTAGAAGTACCATTTTTGCTTCCCTGAAAGTTCTTACCATTAGAATGGTTTCTTTTCTTGTTATTTCTGAAATTCTTTTGGGGTACAAACTCTTTTTTCTTGAATTCAAGCTGATTACTGTTCTTTTTAGCCTTCCAATTGGCTATTCCTTCCTTCTTTTTATTCTATTCAAAGTAGAAATTTGCCTTCCGCATGGCTTCTTCCAAAGTTTTGGGGTTATCATATTCGATTCTGTTTTTTATATGGTATGGCAAGCAGCTGAGAAACCGCTGTACTTTAAGTTTTTTCATCAACTAAATACGGCACATACCTTAACAGACTTAAGAACTTACTGTTTAAGTCTTTCATAGTCATGGACCCAAGCTTTAACTCATAAAATTCCTTGGCCCTTTATTCATAATATTGTTCAGACAGAACCTTCTTCTTGAAGTACCTTTTAAAAGTACTCCAATTGACCTCTTTTTCTTTGATCCCCTTGACCCTTTTCAAATCTTGCCACCATATATCTGCCTTTCCTGAAAGGTTATATATGGCCATTCTCGCCTTCAACTGATTTGAATAATTATAAATCTGAAAGTATTTTCTCATCCCGGATAACCAGGATTCTACCTCTTCTCCTTTTTCAGTTTCTCCATTGAAGGTTGGGGGTTTTATTTTCTTGAACTCCCCAATAATTTCTTCATAAGGCCTGTACTTTTTCTTCCTTTTATACAACTCGGCCTCACTACTATCACTAGTAGTGTAATAGCTCTGTTGTTTCTTACTTCCTCCTGATGATGAACTGCTATCAGGTTTAGTTAGTTTCATCTTTTTGGACCCTTTTTGATAGCTAGCTTCTTCAGATTCAGACCTTCTATTTCTCCCTTCAATCTGAAATCTCTCTATCAGAATTTGATTTAGCTCCTCTTGAGTCTTCAGAATTCTTTCATTATCTTTCTTGACTGATTCTATTTCAGTCTTTAACCCCTTTATGGTCTGCATCAATTCTGAGGAGCGAGCAGTTACCTCCTCTATCTCATGTTCTCTAGACATCTGTCTGGTCTCAGTGTTTGGAGATTCCTCCTCAGCATATTCTCCTAAATTCTCCATACGTGCCTATTAGATTCAGAAAAAGTAATTTTCTGCCTTTCACATAAAACAAAATACATGTTAGAAAATTATTTTACTGTTCTGTGGAAAGTAATTGGGCCACATCAAGGCCTAGTGTTTGAACCATGCTCTGATACCACATGTCAAAACCCCAAAATTTCGGAAAAAAATTTAAAATTTTTAATTCTACAAAACATTAAAGTTAAACAGATTAACTAATCATTACTTAGTTAAGTGATAACAACTTGCTATTGAATTTATCAGTTAGTATGTTGATCATACTTTTCAGTTTACTGACTTTTGTTCTCTTTGTGAGCATAAGGTGAACTGTTATACATAACCGGGCTTACTTAGCTTGCGAGCTAACGCAACGGTTTTCACTTTTCTTACAGATATACAGGTAAGAGGTTAAGGCGCTGCTTTTCATAATTATAAAGTATATAATATAAGTTCGTCACAAGAGACCAAGTTCTAGAGAAAGTAAAAGATTGTCCAATTCAACTTTTGTGAAGGTAAATTTCAACTGTTTTTCTTTCTAGCAGAAATAATTCATGCTCTATAACTCTGTCATCTTTTCTATTTAATTTTATTACAGTTTGAAAATTATACAAACATATCTCAATGAACTCTATAAAACATTAGAGTATAGATACAAAATTATAAATTTTATACTAGGAATAAACTGTATCAAGAATTCAAGTTAATTGGCACTGATATAGGGCTTTTAAAGTATTGCAAAGGTTTGGCCTATCTTTGCCAAGTTCTCGCATTTTAATGAGGATATTGTTAAAATAAAAACCACATCTTTACACGGTAAATACTACTTTCATGACATTAGTAACTAGTACTATAGCTGCTATTTTAAGCTGTGAAAAATAAATCATAGCATGTTTATAGGAAGAAAAGAAAATTATATCTAGCTCTTACTATCATGCCTTACTTTAAGTACTTCTAAACTATGCCAATCAATGAAGGGACTTAGTTTACAAAAGTTAGAAGTCCATAAACAAATTTTACAATACTTATCATAGCCTTGAATCTTGAATTAATTATAACATTACCATTTTCCAAGGGGGGGTTTTCATAGTATTAAGGAGTTATTTCTTCAACCAAGGTTGATCCCCAAGGTTAATGGTAATACTTAAGCTATAACCCAAAGGTTATATAACTTACACTAAGTAACTACTTAAGGTCTTATAATATGATTCTTAACTTCTTATTAAAGGACTTGTAGCAAATTTATAATATAATGAACAAGGTTAATTAACTTGTGCCAAAATATTTCCATATGTTCTATACATATAATATTATCCTCACAAGCATATAAACTATATTAACAATGATAATATTTGAAACAAAACTTACCAATCATATAGTTTGCATTCCTAAAAATCTATAGTCTTATGCTATTGTTCTTTTGACCTTTTAAATAACTTAAGGCCATTTAATAATATGAAGGGAAGAATTTATGATTAAATTTGCACTAAGGTTATCTCTTTATATTACAATATATACTATCACCCTTCCATGCATAAAGGCTATATTAACCAAGCCAATAATCTAATTCGAAAAGCTTTCCAACCAAAAAGCTTATGTTTATCATGACGTTGATATTAGGTTTTGTATGATTTCTAATGATTGAACAAAAGAAAGGAGAATGATTTATAAAGGTTTTTGCATGCAGCGTAAGAACAAGGGACCTCATTCCACGACCTTGGATAACTTGATCAAACGAATGATTGATTCCAATCATTCTTCTTTCGAGCAGTGGATTGAACTATATACAAAAACCCACTCTTCGTTAATTATTTAATCACTAACGTGGCACTCCCTCTGCCAAGTGCTGCATGCTTTAAAAGCATGGTTCGCTAACCCTAACATCATTTCCTCCGTCTTCCTCGGTGCTGGTCGCTTCTGCGACGGTGTTGTGCACCTGTGCGTGACCCTTCTCTGCATGGTATCCTCCTTATCGTCTTCTGGCTGTGATTGCTCCATAAGCTGTATGTTGAGTTTTGGTCCTTTGTCCCTCCGTCGCGTTATTTTCTGCCAAACTGGATCGAACCCCTGCCAGTGCTATTGCCCTCCTCCATGAGTTTTGATGGCCCGAGCTATTGCGCTTGCCTTTGTACACAGTTGCAAAAATACTTCCCCCTCCCTTCGCCGCGGTAGGGTCAGCTTCTTGTGCTGTCAATTTTACCGTTGTTAACGGTGGTTGTCTTCTTGGAAAGAACAGGTAAGAAGACTGGTCTGTGAAACCCTTTCTTGCATGTTTGATAATTTACTCTTATTTTTATATTTAAGCTACGACATTACTAAGAGTTTCTACTTGGTGTTTACAGGTTCTTACTCTCCAGCAAAGGTGGCCGTGGATAAAGATTTGGGCAACCGACAGCATAACCTGGTAAGCCTGGTTACACGATGGCTTGTTCTCCTTATGGTTTGCACTGGGTTCTTCAGGGGTTGGCTTTTAAAAGCTTGAAACCCTTATGGCCTTGGTTTAAAATTTACATACTGCTGGTTATGTGAGTTAGCAGATGAAAACCCCTCACACAGTATGAGGGCGTTACGGCTTAGGCCGAGGTTGTATATTTTTGTTGTGTTTTAAGTAAAAATAATGTTGTAAAAGGAAATCGAGGCTGCAAACCAACTGTGAAGAGGTTAAGACCTCGAATTTTTGTTTCGACTGTAAATTAAAAGTTTCAGGGTTTTTACGCAACGCTTATGATATAAATAACATACTGTTTGTCCTTAATTTTTAGATTATAATACAGCATATATTTTCCGTTTGTGAACTGTATAGAATAATAAATTACAGGCTTAAATAGCCTTACAAAGTAAATTTATAAGCGGCCGTAAAATAAAATAATGTTTTATTCTTACAGTTTGTATTTATTTACTTAAGTTCGGAAATATAGGGTCAAACCCTAATTTCTACAATTTTAAGGAACAATATAATTTCTTAATCTATTATTATGTATCACATATAATCTCTATTTGAATCTGTGAATAATATAAATGATTTAGTATTATAGTAATTAGGCTCGATATATGAGTAGTCTCATGTCGTGTTACTTGTCTTTGTTTTTAATTTATGTGACTGAATTATCTTACTATAATTATTTTCTGTTGTAAAATAAATAAATACTGTTAGGTTATAAACCTGAATTAAACCTCGATGTACTTGTTAAGTAAATTTTTTTTTGTTAAGTGATAATTAGGGTTTACTTTCTTAATCTATATAAGTTCTTATATTTTGCTCTTACTTTACTTAATAAAGTCTTCAAGAAAAGTCTATTTATCATGTAAGACCGAGTGTATTTAAATTATAATTTAAATATTTATATCTCTCCAGTTTTAAAAGAATAAAGTTCCTATACTAGATAATATACAGTATAATATTATTAAACAATATTACTTACTAAAGCAAAATAGTAGTCCTATCTTTAATGGAGTATTGAGTTTCCCATAATGTAACCTTGATTATTTACAGCGTAGAGAAAAAAATGGCAATATGCTATTTTTAAATTCCTGTTCTGATATGCAGATACCAAAAAGGTTCTGATAAATTTTATTCTTTTTGTTAAGTTATTATTTTACTTATGAAAATAAAAAAATAAAAGAAATGAATTACTTAACACTTCTTATAACTATCTTATATAACTATATATATATATATATATAAAATAGCATACATTTTTAATCCATAAAGGATAGACTTAATATTCTGAATAATGTTAGAAATTATTTTAATAAAGGAAATAGAAAAGTAATGGAAACCATAACATTAATATAATATCACAGTTATAGCTAGCTTGCTTGATTATGGAATTAATTTCCATTTGTTTTACTTCTTCCAATGCTTCGTAAATACAAGTATTAACATGTTTATAATCTGGATTAAAAGAAATAAAGCTCTGTAACTTGTTCTTGCTATAAGTTAATTTCGAGAAATGGAATCATCCAAAAACAATGAAGGAAACTATACAGCAAAACAATGTGAATTCAGTCTAACTTATGCTTTCTATAATGTACAGTAGTTTAATTGTAAACAAAGATTCAGTATTTATAAATTGGAGAAACACTAGTGGTTACTATAAGTAACTAAGTAGGAAACTCGGTTCAGAAGGATATTACTTCATAATACCAAAATAATGTGCTGGAGTACGGTCTGGTGATACCAGGTGTGGAAAAACACAGTAACTACTAACAGATTTAACTACTGATATTCTGAGATACTAACTTTACTGAATCTAACTAACTACTCAGACATATAAATAAACATAACATGCATCCATTCATATTCAGTAAACATAAAGAAATAAATGACAGAACCTGCTTAAGCTGTGGATAACAACAGCAATGGGAGGCCGTTCCTCCCTACCAACTCCTGGAGAGCGCTCAGACAGCGACTTCTCAGGACCCCCGAGCTTGCTCTGGTCTCCCTGGCTGGAACTAGGTGCAGCAATGTTAGATACCAGTCCTCAACTTAGTATGAATCCTGAACTTATCAGCAAGTCCTTCCAGCTAAAAGCTGTAAATAAAATCAAGTTACTGCAACAATTCACTCAGAACACTTCCTTACTGTTTTTCCCTCTTTCCTCAATGAAATTCCTGAATAATATTCACCTGAATGAATTCTGGAATAAAATCTGAGCAGCCCTCAGCTCTCTTCATTGAGTACTTTTAAAAGATTGCCTAGGTCTTTGTTGGGTTAACTGTCATTTAATGAGCCACCTGCTCTGATTCCACTTTCTTGGGGAATCATGACCCCAAAATATAGGGAAGTTGCCACCTGCAACTTAGGAAGTGTTTGAGGATGCTGCCACTTGTCTTTTGCCTTTCCACCAGTTTGACCAGTAGCCTCTTTTTAACAGCTCTCCCATGCTGTTGTCTCCATAATTTATTTATTAATAATAAAATATTCTGAATTACACTCCATTACTGTTGACTCTACTGAGTCATCAATCCCTACTTAGGATTAAGTTTAACATAATTTCTCAGAAATATAATAAACAAATTACATAATTTTTACAAAATTGGGGTATGTGACACGTTGGGTGAGAAGTAACCCCCTCCAGTTCATCAATTAGTTGAAGGTCATGTTCAGACATATCCCCAAATAAAGAACAGGCTTGAGAATAATTACCTATAGACTGAGGGACCTGAGTCGAGGAAGTGTGGTCGAGATGCTTATGCTCCGAGAAGGAAGGATCCTGCTTCTGCACGAGAAGAGTATGCCGAGAACGTGAACTGACAATCCCTTGAATAAGGACAGGGCATTCCCTTCTCAAATGACCGACTTCCCTACACCTACTACAACGAAAGGGTACATTAAGATAATCCAATCGCTGAGTAAAAAGACGATCAAGACAGAGAATTTCAATTTCTGCAGGGAGACCATCAGAGATGTCCAATTCAACCAGAATCTTCGCCAATATTTTATCAAAGGAGTGTTGGAAATCATCTTCCATTGCAACAAACCTGCCAATGGCATTGGCAATACCCTCTAAAAACCCTCGACTCCAAAGGGGAAATGGAAGAGCCGAGAGCAAAACCCACAAATGCCACTTCCTTACCTGCTCATGGAGAGTGTCAAAATGAGTGTGCCAATGGCTAAGTATGAGTGAACCCTCCCCAATCCTCCAGAGTGAGTCCAAGATAGCTGAAGTGCGAGCATCCTCCAAAAAGACAAACACAAGCCATCCCTTGGCGAGTAGACTAATCGTGGGCACATAAGTGAGCAGGGATTTCCAATGTTCAGTTTCCCAGGCGATCCATTCTTTTTTCCCCATATGACAGTATTCTAGTTTGCCGATTAAAGCCCTAGAGCACAGTGCCTCTACACGCTACATGTAAATATCACGCCCCAGCACATACCTAACCTTGCCTTCCTGAGCTTTTAGTGCTTTCGACTTCCTTCTTCTTCGAGAGCAAGTAGTGCCACTCTGAAGCCCTACACCAGGGAGAATAGGACACTCGGCCGTACCAGCCCCCGTCATAGGTAAGAGAGAGGTGACAAAGCAAAACCCAAGAGACACGAAGACCAACCAAAAAAAAAAGTGTAGAGAAAAAAGTGTAGTTTATATATAGATTCATTTTGTGTTAACAAGCGTAATGCATATGCATATAGATTCATTTTGGATTAATAAGTATACTGCGTTTTAACTAAAAGACATATCTTTAAAAAAAACGAAGAATAAATTCAAATTTGGTTACCTTACTTTGAGTACCGACTATCATGTTTATTTTTAAGACTCTTTGATCATTATGCTTTTTTATGTTGTTTTAAAAGAAGGCTCTATTTTTTATGATAAGATTGTAGTTCAAATCCATGCGGTGGTTAATCCATGTTTTATGCTATCATGAAAATCAAGTTATCTATAGAATTGATTTGATAAATGGATACTTCGAAATTTTATAATTTAATTGATCAATAAATTGATCAATATATAATAATATCATCTACTGGAGTAGGTGACTCGTCTTATAGCCTAGTTGGCAAACTTTCATTATAATCCCATTTCAAATCATTGTTTCTATTTTCGATTTTGCTGGTCATAAAAGACTATTATGAGCAAAGGGTCGTTTAGACCTCAGATTATATAATGTAAGATGAGTTTTGATAATGGATATACTGTTTAATATTTTCTTACTTCCATATAATACACACAGGCCTTTTTATAATAGTTTTGAAGGCCTATCAAGTTTAACACTTGACTCATACGGAGTTAATTATTGATTTTTGACTTGTAGAGTTTCCAAAGTCACTAGGACAACCGAGGCACCTACATAAAATTGTAGCTAACATATCTCATGCATCATTACCAAACTTCTTTGGCAATTTGACAAATCTTTGATGCATCAATCTTTCTTTCTGCAAATGTTTGGAGGTCCTTCCAAATTTTTTTGGGCATTTATGGCAACTAAAACACCTACATTTGAAGGATTGTTGTAGTTTGACCATCTCTAGCTAAACACTTGGAAATATTACTCATCTTAAATGTTTATAGCTTTCATTTTGTCTCCACAAGGAATTATTGCTTCCCCAAATTGGTCGTCAACAACTATCCTTGAAAAGGTTAAATTTGTTTGGTACAAGCTTAAAAGAGTTGTCTTATGATCTTGAATCATTGAGCAATTTGGAAGTTCTCATAGTAGGAAGCTCTCTTTGGAAGGGCTACCATCTTCTCTAGATTTCCTAAGGAATCAGAAGAAAAATGTTTTCATGAATATGAGAAGTTGCACTGTATATCAGATTTAGTTAGGCTAGTAACAACTATATTACTAAGATTAATATGTTTAGAATACACCTATAGGCACATATTTGACACATTAATAATGTTTTTCCTAAAGAATGTGTTAATTACTTGTATCTAATTACGCCGATAGGCGTATATATGTTAGAATTTTGGGGTGGACTACCATCTATGCTTTTTCATCTACCGATGAGAATGAGACAAGTGTACTGTCAAGAATGATTCTATGGGCGTCGTCCAAGATTAAACGAGAATGAGACAAGTGTACTGTCTAGATTGATTCTATGGGCATTAATAAACAATAATTTCGAAAAAAATAAAAAAATAGCTTAATTAACATATGATAAGTACAGTTAGTTTCAGTTGTAAAAATTAAAATTAATCTTCAACTATTAGATTATTAGATACAACTAATAGCTTAACTCCATGGATTATTAGATACAACTATTAGCTTAACTCCAATCATTCTAGAACTATTAGCTTAACTTCAACTCTAATCACAATTATATTGGATAACTATTAGCTTAACTATTAGATACAACTATTAGTTTAACTCCAATGATTCTATAGCTATTAGCTTAACTTCAACTCTAATCACTTAAGACTTAGTCCAATTGCATTGGGAATCTAGGAGTCTAGCTAATGTGCAGTAATGTAAGAGTCGAACTCCTAATAGAATTGTTGGAACTTAGATAATAAACTTATCTAAACTCCTAATAAACTCATGCATCTCTCGTAGTTGGGGATCTAGGTAATTACACCCTATAAACATATATATCTTAGAATTTAGATGTTAGCTTAACTTTAACTGTAATCGTGATGATATACCTCTTAGCGTATTCCAAAAATATCAATCTTATTAATATGATTGTTGCTAACAGTTAACCTAATAATACAACCACTTAATTTATGGTTGTTAAGCTCATAGTTGTATCATCATTGGAGTTAAGCTCATAGTTGTATTTAATAGTTAATTTAAAAGTGAATATAAACTTATTGTAGTTAATAGAACAACTACTAGTTATCTCGACTCTTAGCTTCCAAATGGAGTTAGAATAAGTCTTATGGACATTAACTTGGCCCCAAACTACCATATGGAGTTCAACTGTCACATGAGTTGCAGATTACCTAAGTGATTGTTCTCGGTGCATGGTTTCAGTGCAATTAAGGTCCACTTCTCACGCTAAGAGATGGAGTCATTGGAGTACAACTGCATTTTCATCTAATAGTTTTTTATTACCACGTTTTAATTACCACATTCATCTAAATTTAATTTAATAGTTGTGTCACTATTGTAATAATCTAATAGTTATCCAATATAACCGTGATTAGAGTTGAAGTTAAGCTAATAGTTGTACAATCATTGGAGTTAAGCTAATAGTTGTTTCTAATAGTTAATCTAATATTTATCCAATATAATCATGATTAGAGTTGAAGTTAAGCTAATATAGAATCATTGAAGTCAAGCTAATAGTTGTATCTAATAGTTTATTTAAAAGTTAATATATCAGCAATTACAATTCAAGTAAAAGTTATGATTGGAGTTGAAGTTAAGCTAATAGTTGTATCATCAATGGAGTTAAACTAATAGTTGTATCTAATAATCGAAGAGGTTGAAGTTTAATTTTTCCAACTATGAGGAACTGTGCTTATGATTTGTTAACTAAGCTATTTTTTATTTTTTTGAAATTGTTAATTATGAATTTTGGACTACGTCCATAGAATCAATCTGGATAGTACACTTGTCTCATTCTCATCCGTAGATGAAAAAACAAAGATGGTCCACCCCAAAATTCTAAAACATATATACTATGTACGTAACTGTTAAGTCAATTAACAGAGTCGAAGATGTAGAATACAATACTTAGCACCAGTTGTAATGATGATGAAGAATTTAATAGTTTTAACATTATGTTATTGTCCTTAACACAAACTACCGTTTAAAATGATATCATTATATTAGAGTCTGGAGTTTCCTTTGGATTCTTCCATTGACGAAGGCATAATTCAGCTCTGAGTGTTACAGTTGTACCGCACAGAAGTATTGGAGTTATTCTTTATTGAACGTGTTTCTCGAAACCTTCAGGATCTGAGGATCCTGCATCGTGAACATTTGGTAGAGGTTGGAGCATTGCCAACACTACTAAGAAATCTCGATTTAGGTTATTGTGGTGCACTGAGGAAAATAAGAGAGATTTGTGGCGTTAAAAAACTTGAAAAAGCTGAAAAATTGGATATGAGGGGTGTAATAATATAGAGGTAGAGGAGTTGAAAGGTCTTGTAACTTTTATATGGCAAAATAGATGTAGGACTAATTACGCCAAAGGTGTATATATGTTAGAATTTTGGGGTGGACTACCATCTATGTTTTTTCATGTACGGATGAGAGTGAGACAAGTGTACTTTCTAGATTGATTATATGGGCGTCGTCCAAGATTAAACGAGAATGAGACAAGTGTACTATCTAGAATGATTCTATGGTAGTTGTTCAAAATTAATAATTAATAATTTAAAAAGAAAACTTAATTAACATGTGATAAGTATGTAGTTAGTGATAGTTGTAAAAATTAAAATTAATCATCAACTATTTGATTATTACGAGCTTAACTCCATTGATTATTAGATACAACTATTAGCTTTACTCCAATGATTCTAGAACTATTATCTTAACTTCAACTCTAATCACAAATATATTGGATAACTATCAGCTTAACTATTAGATACACTATTAGTTTAACTCGAATGATTCTACAACTATTAGCTTAACTTCAACTCTAATCACTTAAGGCTTAGTCCAATTGCATTTGGCATCCAGGAGTCTAGCTAATGTGAATCATGTAAGAGTCGAACTCCTAATAAAATAGTTGGAACTCGTAATAAACTCATCCAAACTCCTAATAAACTCCCGAATCTCGTAGTTTGACATCTAGCTAATATACAATTCATATTACATGTTTAGGTTTTCCATATAGATATAATTAGGTTTTCGATTCTTTTTGAAGCAGATAGTCTAACTCATAATTAACAATTTCAAAAAAATTAAAAATAGCTTAGTCAACATCTGATAAGTACAATTCGTCATAGTTGGAAAAAGCAAACTTCAACTTCAACTATTTAATTATTAGCTTAAATACATTGGTGATACAACTATTAGCTTAACTTCAACTCCAATCATGACTTTTACTTGAATTGCAATTGCCAATATATTAACTTTTAAATTAACAATTAGATACAACTATTAACTTAACTCCAATGATTCTACAATTATTAGTTTAACTTCAACTCTAATAATTGTTATATCTTCAATGATTCTACAACTATTAGCTTAATTTCAACTCTAATCGCGGTTATATTTGATAACTATTAGATTGTTCCAATAGTGATCCAACTATTAAAATAAATTTAGATGAACTCCATCTCTTAGCATGAGAAGTTGACCTTGATTGCAATGAAACCATGCAAAACAATAACTTAGGTAATGTGCAAATTTTGTGACATTTGAACTCCATATGGCACTTGGGAGTGGAGTTAATGTGCATAAAGCATAGTCTACCACTATGAGCCTAGCTTCAACTATGAGCTTAACAACCATAAATTAAGTTGTTGTTATATTAGCTTAACTATTAGATACAAGTAATTGACACATTATTTAGTAAAAAGACATTATCAATATGTCAAATATATACCTCTACGGCTTATTTCAAACATATTAATCTTAGTTATCTGGTTGGTGCTAGTGTTAAACTAAACTGTAATTCCAATGATTTATTATAGTAAATCATGTATTAATATTGATTTGGTCATTTCATTTAGAATTAATGACCCATAATTTTGTGGTTATATAGTCATATATATTTGATTAATAATGAGAAAGCATTCCATTCTATTACCATTCTAAAGCAAAAGTTCTTGATGGCAAACACAGAAAGTATATAACTTAATCAAAACACAGAACATATATAACTTTATCAGATAAAAGAATATTTATGTGAAACAAAATATATCCAAACTGAACACAAACAGAATGTGAACATATCTAATCTAAGTCAAATTGCATAAGTGGAATATAGATCTGAGAGCTAAAAGCACTGAAATACGATTGCCCAACATACTAGAGCAAGATGTGTTCTCTGAATGTATACACAATGTGTATATAATCCTATCAATTCAGAAATATATTGAATTAGACTCCACCAAAAGACAAAACCCAGCTTCAAGACCATGGTGGGGGTACCAGTGAATATACAGTGTGTATATTACTTCAATACATCAAATCGGGCTTTGATAAACTACAGCTATAAAGACGAACTGTATGCCTTCAACTCCTACATCAGCCACTTCTTTCAGAAAACAAAACTGGATTCAATATTATAAATCACCCCACCGTCTTTTTAATCGTCTATTATCTACTTTTCTTCACTAAACATAAAGCAGAGTCGTGTTTCTTTCTGGGAAGCTGCAGCTTCGAGCGGTCTTCTTTCTCTGCCTAATCTCATCTTAGCAGGGGATCTAAATCTTACTTTGAATGCTTCAGAAATCTGGGGATCTAAAGCCCTTTCAGATCCATTGGGTCCTTTTTTTTCGAGTCTTTTCTCTGAACACAATTTAGTGGATGTTGCTCCTCCCTGTGCGGGTCCAACATGGAGGAATGGGAGGAAGGGGGAAGAAGGTATATCTAAAAGACTGGATCATTTTTTGTTGTCGGAACAACTGATCAGCTCTCTGCCAAAGTATAGAGCTTGGGTTCACAGAAATGGGATATCTGACCGCTTTCCTATTGTCTTGGAATGGACAAGTCATCAAAATCCTAGAGCTTATCCATTCAAATTTAATCATACTTGGTTAGATAATGAAGATTTTGTTCAAATGGTTCGCTCTGAACGGTCTCATATTCAACCGGACCCCTCTCAGGATGCCATGAATGATCTCTACTACAGACTCTGCATCCTAAAAGATAAGGTTAAAACTTGGACTAAATCTGAAGCTTTAAAAATGAAGGATAAGTCTGCTGCTTTGGAAGAAGAAATTAGCTCTCTTCTACATTCATCTGAGTCAGCTATACTCAACCATGAACATCAACTTAAGCTGTGCTCTCTAAAAGCAGCGCTACAAAAATTATCTAATCATGAAATTTCTTCTGCAAGACTTAAAAGCAGAATTACTCGGGCTCAAAAGGGGGATGCAAATACCAAGTATTTTCATGCTGTGGCTACAGCTAGAAAAAATCAAAATGCTATCTAGAGTCTAAAAGATGAGATGGGTTCTTGGGTTTCTGATGATCTAAGTCTAAAAGCCCTGGGTATAAAACATTTCAAGACGATGTTTGAAGATGATAAGATGACAAATATGGAATCTCAGCTGAAGGTTATTCATCTCTTTCCCACTTTTATCAGCATGGAGGATAAAGATTCCTTTTCTAGACCTGTAACTATTCAGGAAGTTGAAAGGGCTCTTAAATTATTTAAAAAAGATAAAGCTCCTGGGCCGAATGGTTGGCCAATCGAGTTCTTTTTGTTCTTTTTTGATCTTTTGGGTCCTCTCCTTGTCAATGTGGTGGAATCAGCCAGAACCTCAGGCAGAGTGACTCCGGCTCTCAATTCTACCTTTCTTGCTCTTACCCCCAAGACAGATCTGCCTGTCTCTTTTGCCGACTATCGACCCATCTCCCTCTATAATCTTTGCTATAAACTGATCTCCAAAGTTGCAGCTATGAGGCTCAAACCTTTTTTGGATGCTTCCATCTCTCCTCAGCAATTTGGATTTCTTAAAAATCGGCTGATCCAGGAACCCATTGCTATTACTCAGGAAGTCTTGCACTCAGTCAATTCCAAAAATAAATGTGCCCTCATCCTCAAGCTGGATTTATCTAAAGCTTTTGACAGAGTTAATTGGACCTTCATTCGTCTATTACTTAATCAAATTGGGGTTCCCCTTATTGAAGTTAATTGGATCCTGGGTTGCATTACATCTGCCAATTTTGTTGTTCTACTTAATGGCTCGTCTTCCTCTTTTTTCTCTGCTTCGCGGGGTCTAAGGAAGGGCTGCCCTTTATCTCCGCTTTTATTCATTCTGGTTATAGAAGGGTTCAGTCTCTTGATTGAGGATGCTAAACGGAATGGGAAGGTAAAAGGCATAAAAATCTCAACAAAACTCTCCCTCACCCATCTACTATTTGTAGATGAGGTGATTCTATTTGGATTGGGTTCTGTTGAAGAATGGCTGGCTTTCAAAGGTATTATGGAAATATTCTGTGAGGTCTCAGGCATGAGTATTAATGTGCACAAATCTTGTTTTCTACAAAAAGGTATTGATGAGGCAATTCTCCAGAGAATTACAGGTATCCTTCCTTATAGGTATGAATATTTTCGGAAGCGTTTTACTTATCTGGGATATTTCTTGAAACCAAATTGCTACCTGGTTAAAGACTGGCTCTGGATGGTATCGAAATTTGAAAATAAAATTTCTCATTGGACAAACAGGTTTCTTTCCATGGGAGGTAGGCTTATACTTATCCGTGTTGTTCTTTCTAGCATGCCTGTCTACTGGATGGCTTTGGTCCCGATTCCATCTTCTAATCTTGATAAGCTCAGAAAATTGATTTTTTCCTTTTTATGGGGATCTTCTAATAAGACTAAAAAATTTCATCTTGCAGATTGGCATCTTTTGGCTCGTCCCACTTCCCACGGTGGCTGGGGTATTAAGCACCTCCCTAGTTTCAGTCTTTCTTTGAGAATGAAATCTTTTTGGATGGCAATCAATAGCAAAGGCATCTGGAATCTTCTGATTACCACAAAATATATGAAAAATAAGCCTTTTCATTTATGGCTCAGGGATAAGAATTTCAATTATTACAATGCCTCAATTATCTGGAAGGGCTTCATTGCTACCTTAAAATGGATTGGCAAAGGAATTACCTGGCAAGTTGGTAATGGTGAATCCATTTGCCTAGGTGCTGATCCTATCGTGGGTTTGGGATCCTCTTTTACCCTGCCTAGTGGATTGAGAGATAATTTAGAGGATTATGGAATTTGTTCCTTAGCTTAGGCTTGCAATCATACTCCAAATGCCAAAGGTTACTGGTTCTCTGCAGACGATCTTGATCTTATTGGTGAGTGGAAGTCTATATGGGAAAATTATGTAAGGGGTCTGGAATTTGGTCATATTCGGCTCTCTGATCAAATTGATTCCCTTATTTGGACTCATCATAAGTATATTGGACCTCTATCTACTGCTGAAGGTTATTCTTGCATTATTTCAAATAGCTGTTCGGAACTAAATGACAAGGTTCTGAAATTTCTATGGACCTTGACTATCCCTCTGAAAATAAAATGCTTTACCTGGTTATTGATATTTCAAAAGATATTAACTTGGGATCAATTGCAAACTAGAGGATACAATGGACCCAGTCGTTGTATTCTCTGTGAGAGTAATCTGGAAGATATACAACATTTATTTTTTTGCTATCCTTTCTCTGCCCGTTTATACTCTTATTTTGAGAAAAAATTCAGATGCTCTTTCCCCATCTACAGCTCTGTTCACTCCTTTTTGGATTGTTGGTTCTCTAGTACTTCGAAATCTGCCTTTTATTTCTACCTGCCTCTGTTTATTTTTTGGGGAATATGGACCACTCGAAACTTCAGCCTTTTTGAAAATAAAAATCCTTCCCTCTCAACTTTGATTGCTAGAATTGAAGACCTGCAAAATTCTTTCCCTGTGCCTATGATTTTTCACAAATCTCGCATTATTGGTCCAGACCCAATTAAATGTTTTCCATGTGGATATTTTGATGGTGCTACAGCAGAATATATTGGAGGATCAGGTTATGTGATTTATATCAATGATTATCATTTCTTCAGTTTTTCCATGGGCTGTGGAAGAAGCTCGAATACTAGAGCATAGTTATTGGCTTGCTGGGCAATTCTTAGAGTCAGTTTTCTGATGGGTATTCCTATACCGCTGATTTATGGGGATTCTTTGGTTATTATCTCATGGCTAAACAGAAATTCTACACTTGATGTGCCTTCTCTGATGCACTGGTGTCGCGACATTAGACTTTTGCTACAAAAGGCCCCGCCGGTGACCTTTAGACATACATATCATGAGCATAACATGCAGGCAGATGCACTCTCCAAACAAGGCATGAAGTTGGATATGGGCCTTGTATCTTTCTCAGAATCTTTGGATGGATTGATTGTAAATCAAGGAATTTTAAATCTCTTTTAGAATAGCTGAATATCTCTTTTATTTCAGCTTGGTTTCTGCTATTGATGGATTACTTCTTGCTATTCCATTTAGAGTCCTTCCTGCCAGTTTGCTTTGCTCTGATTTTGTATGTCTGAAGTTCATCTTCGATATCTATCAGTATATTTCTGACCTGTTTATCAGGGACGATGAGAAAAGTCTGCTATGATCAGACTTTTTCTTTTGCATTTGCCGCATTTTATGTCAATTATATTTGTTGCTGTTGGTTACTGGGATCTGGAAATTATATCGCAGATCTGTATATGATATATTTGCAGCTCTGTATTGATATCTACTTTGGTAGATGTATGGTCATGGGAACAGGAAATCATCATACTGATATTGTAAAAGATGTCTTTTGATTCATATGAATAACAAAGACTAGTATTTTTTCCTCTGAAAAAAGAAAAAAAAAGCAGAGTCGTGCCAACTATTATATTATTTGCATGTCAATGAAATTGGAAGCTCTATTATAAATTTGCATTATTCCCGGCAATGAACACAGTTAGAACTCTGGAATGCAAGTTGACTGAAATACAGCCCTGAGAGATGGAAAGTAGATTGAGATTTTTTATTTTGAATGGGTCAAGATAACGACTAACTTTAATGCAATTCATCCACATTGGTTTAACTGGTTAATTTAAAGCTTCAAACTTAAATTCTTGTATATTAGCCATCTACATTCTTAACATGATTATGGGCAGTTCATGTTTATTAAGCATCTACATTCTTACCAGAAAGTCAACAATTTTTGAATTTCTAAATTATTGTAGGAACATGACAAGTGAAACGACTAGATGATATGCTCATATATAGATCCCACTATGTGGGTTCATTACAACAAGTAAATGTTTGTTATCTATATACATTCTTACCATGACTCAAAAGGTCTGGTTCTTACCATGAATTAAAAGGTCTGCACCAGAATAAGGGATTAGATTGTGCTTAGCACCATGACTTAAAAGGATCTGTCCCAGAATAAGGGATTAGATTGTGATAAGCAGACGGGTAATCTGTATTTTAAGTCATTTTGCAGATTGTACTAAAATTAGTGAAGTTCTCTGTAATCTAGTATGGGGAGATGTTTTCACATAACATAAACAATTGAAACTAACATAGATCCATCTTAAACCTAGATCTACATGGATCAAATTTCTTGAGGTGTAAATTGTTTCTAGACATGTAAAAATTTTAAGATAAAAAATAAATTTACATATCAAGAAATTAGATCCCTATGAGTGCTTGATAAATCTAGGTTTAAGATGAATTTATGCTTGTCCTAATGCAATGTCGCTCTGATCATATTACAATTTTCCCTACTGGTAGAAGCCACTTAAGCCTATTAGTTATACTCTTTCCAAATGACAATAAATAGAGGGAACAAACTAGTGCTCCTAAGTTATGTTGTCCTACTCAATTTTAAATTTTATACAAAAACTATAAAAAAAATGAAAATCAACATGAATCAATCTTGAACCTAGATTTATCAAGTACAAATATTTTACACATTAACAAAAAATTTACACCTCAAGAAATTTGGTCCCTCTTAGTGCGTGATAAATCCAAGTTAAGAAAAATCTAGATATCATTTACATAAACTAGTGGTGTTAAGTTGACTTCTACTTTAATTAATTATAAGTAATTTTTACAAAATAAACAAAAATACAAACATCCTTTCAAACTCTTTGCATAGTGTAGGAGAAAGTGTTCTTCAATGCCTACCTCCTGGTTTACACATATAATATTTCCTTGTGGCGTTCCTTTGGTTGTTCCTATCTATCCGTTTAGCATATTGTCTTGTTTGCATCAATTAGTTTGTACTTTACTCTCCTAGCATATTGCCTTATTTGCATCAATTAGCTTGTACTTTACTCTCCTTCTATATGTTGAAGTTATCTATATAATTTTAACATATTTTCTTTATTTTTCTTTACTAACATTCTTCCATATGACTTTTGCTTGTTTCTTAATTATATTGTCATATTTCTTCTTCTATATCCCAATATCCACACCATTTCATCCTTTATCCTTTCACCGATAAAAGTAGAAATTAAGGTGACTATGATCCCGCGATGTGTGAACAATTTTTTATCTTTTGATTGCAATACATTATATCATCATGTTAAACATTCTTGTACATAGCTTTTGAATTCATTTTTATCATATGGTCATCTCTCTTCTTCAATATCTCAGTTTTCACACCATTTCATTGCTATCTCTTAAATCAAAGTAGAATATAAGGCTCTCTTCTGCGATATCTCAGTTTTCACACCATTTCATTGCTATATCTTCTCTTCTATTAAAGTAGAATATAAGTGAGTATTATCTCACTATGTGTGAACAGCGTTAGATCTTTTGATTGCAGTACATCATAAAATTAGAAAAGAATGATAAATCACACCATCATCATCAATTATAATAGATATGAAATATACTTTGACATCAAGGCTTGAACTTTATATTATTAATAAATATTTATTATATCTTACTCTTTTTTATATATTCATGTAAAAGTTTAACATGTCGCTTGTGTGAGGAGATGATAACAATCATTCCTCCCAACCATGGAAACTAGATCAATTAACTTTATTATATATTACTTATTTTTTATTATTATAAATATTGAAATATACTAATAAGATATATATAAAGTGTTGAAATATGTAAGTTATCAAAGTGTATATGCCTATGCTAGAACTCGATAAGTGTAATAAAAATTCAGCTTGCCAAACAATATAAAGGGTTTTTAGATACTCATTTCCATGGCATTGAGGACGCTACCCTTTAAATAGTCATTATGCTTTTTAAATCACTAATTCTTTTTTATTTTAAATTTTAATCACTTAAATTATTTAAAATTTAAATTATTATTTTAATAAAATTTTATAATCAAAATCTTATCATCTCCCATTATTTCTTCTCATTTTTAGGATTGTATTTTAAATTTTAATCATTTAAATTATTTAAAATTTCAATTATTATTTTAATAAAATTTTATAATCAAAATCTTATCATCTTTAAGATTGTATACCATCTTCTCATTTTTAAGATTGTATACATGATAAATCTTAAATTTCAATTTATTAAAGTAAGATTTAAACTTAAATAAAAGAATAACCATTTTTATTCACAACCAACTACACACCTAATTAGCAATCAGTTTATTGATATTACCTTATATATTTGTCCATATATGATCAATTATAAAATATATGATAAATATCTCAACTAAAATTATAAAATATATGATAAACCTCTAAAATGGGTAAAAAATATTAAACTAACAATAACCATATTAATAAGATTAATATGTTTGGAATAGGCCGAAAAGAATAAATTACTAATATAAATTTTGAGAACCCTCACTCCTCATTCATATTTATAGATTGCATTGAGCCTATCACCCTCATGGAACATTACCTAACTCACTATTATCATGATGTCACACTGCCAAATGGAAAGCTTATTGGCCTATGCATGGTTTCACTGAAATGAAGGTCAACTTCTCACGATAAAAGATGGAATCATTGGAATACAACTAAAGTTTCACCACATAGTTTTTTATTACCATGTTTTAATTACCACGTTCATCTAAATATAATTTAATACTTGTATCAAGATTGGAATTAATCTAATAGTTATCCAATGTAACTGTGAATAGAGTTCAAATTAAGCTAACCGTTGTAGAATCATTGGAGTTAAGCTATTAGTCATATCTAAATAGTTAATTTAAAAATCAATATATAAACTATTGTAATTCAAGTAAAAGTCGTGATTGGAGCTCAAGTTAAGCTAAAGTTGTATAATCATTGAAGTTAAGGAAATAGTTGTAAATAATAATGGAATAGTTGTGTCATCATGATTGAAGTTTTATTGTGGAATTTGACATAGGGTACGATACATTGTACTGAGAACTTCAGAGGACTTATTCACCTCAGCCCTCACTCACGAACATCACAATATGTTTTCATTGGGCTTAAAATGGGATTCACTTTGTTTTATGACACCTACGCTAATTTTGTGTATGACAATATAGCAACTTGGAGGAAGTGTCTTCTTACAAATACCTAGGAGTGGATATTCATCACAAGCTCAATTGGAACTATAGCATTAAGAAAATGATTAATGGAGGGTGGAAAGCTTATTTTGGTCTTGAAAATATTTGTAAAGCAGCAAACCTTGTGATGTGGGATAAAAATAAGCTCATCTTTGAAACTTTAGTCACTCTTGTTATCTTGTATGGGTTTGAGGTTTGGGGTTGCAGTATCTCTAGAGAATCTTGGAGAAATATTGAGCAAATCTAGAAGCGTTTTATAACGTATAACCTCAAAATTAAAAGCAATACACCCTACCCTATTCTCCTTATAGAAGTGGGTCTTTACCCTATCGAGAGCCTAGCTATGAATAGGCTCCTATTGTACAAGCACAAAAACAATAACAAGGGATACCATAGACTTCCTAAACTAGCTTTAAATTCCAGCCAAAACCACCTAAGGCTCAAGCGAGGTTGGTATAAAGATACCAAGGCTTGGTTAAACCATTGGGAGATCGACGAAAATGTTGCATTGCAAAATATAAATAACATTAAAAATATTGTCACTTCTAAGTTTAAGGAGGAAATGTGTTGTGAGAAAGATTTAGAGGATAAAAGAAAATTAAGATATTATAAGGAGGTCATCAAACCTACTCTAGAAGATCAAAAGTATCTCTCGGTTTTAACTAGTTCAAAGAAAAAAATTAATATAGCCAAGATAAGAACGAACTCTCATGAGCTTCATAGTGAAACTGGTCATTCGGCAGTTCCTAAAACACCATGGGTAGAAAGGATCCGCCACCTCTGTTAGAATATGAACATTGAGGATGAAAAACACTTCCTCTTAAAATTCCCTACGTACTCCCACATTAGATCTCAGTTTCATAATATTTATTGTAATTCCGACCTTCCTAGCCTTTTAACTTGTCAAAATTATAGTGAGCTCGGGACGCTTCCCTCTAAGCTCTTTGAACATAGAAATACAATTTTAAAACAAACTAAATAATGCGTTTCTTTGGGTCTGATAGACCAAAGTTTGGTCTAAGTGGACGTTAACCATCATCATCATCATCAAGTACATAAAATAAAATAAAAATTGAACTCACATAATAAGTACATAAAATAAAATTAGAAACTATATTTGAACAAAGAAAATATACATATATTTTACAATATAGCTTACTTACAAGTGGTAAAAACTAGAAATGAATAAAAAAAAACTTGAATTTTATGTACTTACGAGCAACAACCATATTAAGATTAATGGAAAGGCATAAATTACTAATACAAAACAAATAAAAATGAGAACCCTCGCCCCTTCTAATTCATATTTATAGATTGCATTGAGCCTATCACCCTCCGAGCACATTACCTAACTAATTATTCTCATGATGTTAGGCTGCAAAATGGAAAGGTTATTAAGTTGTGCATGGTTTCACTGCAATCAAGGTCGACTTCTCATGCTAAGAGATGAACTCATTGGAGTACAACTAAACCTTCATCTAATAGTTTTTTATTACCACGTTAATGCAAATTTAATTTAATAGTTGTATCACTATTGGAGTTAAGGTAATAGTGATCTAATAGTTAATCTAATAGTTATCCAATATAACCATGATTAGAGTTAAAGTTAAGCTAATAGTTGTAGAATCATTGGAGCTAAGCTAATAGATGTATCTAATAATTAATTTAAAAGCTAATATATCAGCAAGTAAAAGTCATGATTGGAGTTGAAGTTAACCTATTGTTCTATCATCAATGGAGTTAAGCTTATAGTTGCATATAATAATTGAATAGTTGAAGTTGAAGTTTAATTTTTCCAACTATCATGAACTATACTTATCATATGTTAACTAAGCTATTTTTTACTTTTTTGAATTTTTGAATTTTGAATTTTAAACGACACCCATAGAATCAATCTGGACAGTACATTTGTCTCATTCTCATCCATAGATAAAAAAACATAGATGATAGTCCACTCCAAAATTCTCAGATATATACGCTATCAGTGTACCGAGATGCAGGAGTTTATTAGGAGTTTGGAGGAGTTTATTAAGAGTTCGAACTATTTTATTAAGAGTACGACTCTTACATTACTGCACATTAGCTAAACTCCTAGATGCCAAATGCAGTTGGACTAATCATTAAGTGATTAGAGTTGAAGTTAAGCTAATAGTTGTAGAATCATTGGAGTTAAGCTAATAGCCATATCTAATAGTTAAGCTAATAGTTATCCAATATAACTGTGATTAGAGTTGAAGTTAATCTAATAGTTCTAGAATAATTGGAGTTAAGCTAATAGTTGTATCTAATAATCTATGGAGTTAAGCTCGTAGTTGTATCTAATAATAAAATGGTTGAAGATTAATTTTAAGCTATTTTAATTTTGTTATCACTAATTGTACTTATCACATGTTAATTAAGCTATTTTTTATTTTTTGAAATGATTAATTATTAATTTTGGACGACTCCCATAGAATCAATCTGGACAGTACACTTGTCTCATTCTTGTCCGTAGATGAAAAAGCATAGATGGTAGTCCACCCCAAAATTCTAAGATATATATGTCCATCGATGTAATGAAAAAACATAGATGATAGTCCACTCAAAAATTCTCAGATATATACACTATCAGCGTAACGAGATGCAGGAGTTTATTAGGAGTTTGGATGACTTTATTAGGAGTTCAAACTATTTTATTAAGAGTTCGACTCTTACATGACTGCACATTAGCTAAACTCCTAGATGTTAGAGTTGAAGTTAAGTTAATAGCTGTAGAATCATTGAAGTTAAGCTAATAGTTGTATCTAATAGTTAAGCTAATGGTTATCTAATATAACTGTGATTAGAGTTGAGGTTAACCTAATAGTTCTAGAATCATTGGAGTTAAGCTAATAGTTGTATCTAATAATCTATGGAGTTAATCTCGTAGTTGTATCTAATAATCAAATAGTTGAAGATTATTTTTAAGCTATTTTAATAGATATGACTAATTGTACTTATCACATGTTAATTAAGCGATTTTTTTATATTTTTTTGAAATTATTAATTATTAATTTTGGACGACTCCCATAGAATCAAACTGGATAATATACTTGTCTCATTCTCGTTTAATTTTGGACGACGTCCATACAATCAATCTGGACAATACACTTGTCTCATTCTCGTCCATAAATTTAAAAAAATCATAAATAATAATCCACCCCAAAATTCTAAGATATATACACCTTCTCGACGTAACAAAAATAATAAAAAATCAATTTAAAAAACCATTGAACCATAAAGTTTGTGTGAATGACGCTCATAATTGTTGTATGGTCCAACTTATCAAGTTTCCCTTCCTAGATGTGGTAAAAAAAAACTCACACACATGGTTAGTGAAGTAAACAAAAACATCATGAAAAACGTTGACAAAATAAAGAGGCAAATTTTCCAAACCAACAAACTTAGTATTCAAACCATCTAAGCTATACTTAAATACCTTCGGAAACGAAATTGGTTTAATCATAAAGTGTTCGTTTTAGTTTATCCAAAGTCAAAGATTCGTATTCGTATATTCCAAGCCACCGAATTCTAGATTCTTATCCAAGAGAGAGTTAACTTCTTTGGGAGAGTTGAGTTCTATAACAAATGGATTTTAAAAATATAAAATTAAAAAAATACAAAAGGATTTTAAAAATATAAAATTAAGAAAATACCATGTATGTTTAATTGTGTTAAGAGATGTATTTCCATAATTTAAGAGGGAGAAGTATTATTTATTCTATATAATTAAAAAAATGTATCTATCAGTGTGTTGTACTATAGTGTTGAGAGGGAAGTGTTTATCTGTTACATAAAAGTAAAAAACAACGCATGTATGAGTGTGTTGTAAAATAGTGGTGAGAGGGAAATGTTTGTCTCTTTCATAAAATAAAATATAAAAATACATGCATTAGTGTGTTGTAACATAGTGGTGAGAGAGATGTGTGTTGTAGTTTAGCGGTGAAAGGTTTGCAATTTTGATCCTTCTTGGCACTTTGTAGAATTAGAAATAAATCTATACTGGTGATATTTTTTCTCTAAGAAAAAAAACGTAATTTTATTATATACAAAACAAAATTGCATCATGCATTTCATGTTTCTGACTTTTACAAGCCATTATGATTACAAAAAACTTGTCAAAATATGGCAATCACGTCCATCATGACCCTATCAATTCCACTCAGATGACTCATCTAGTAAACACAACATTTATTAGACTCTTAAGTCTACATTCCCATGTATTTTCTTCATTGGTAATTATATACATCATGTGTTTTATGTTTATGTCAAAGAGATTGTTCTGCAAAATTTTCTTCTACAAAAGGCATGTGATAGAATTCAAAAAATCCCTCATTCTGTGAGCTGGAAACCTTCCATGTTCCATAAGCTACTTGTATCCCTTCTTTTGAAAGAGAATATGCAATGGAGTTTTGATCCAAGAGGAACCAGGAAGGCCAAATTTTCAAAGTCCTCCAATCTCAGCAAAACCAGTGCCAGATCGAAAGGCTCGTCGAGACGATTCCAACAGCGTTTGTTTCACCTCAAATGGACTCCGTATGAGAAAGTTATCGCGTTCTGTTCTATGAGGTCAATAGGCAAAATTGGCAAAAAGAGGTGCCACGTGGCACCACTGACAGGGTGACATGTGGCATCTGTACTGTACAAACATGATGATGTGGCACCACTGACAGGGTGACACATGGCATCCGTACAGTACAGACGGATGACGTGGCAGTTGTATGGACAGACAAGTGGCAGTACGGCCCAATCAGGATGCGACATGTGTCATGTACGGACGATGAGGTGGCAATCCAGTCAGTAGTACAGACCAATCCGAATGCGACACGTGTCAGTATGGAGGTGACTGCGCAACTTAGTTGGCAGTACGGCAGATGAGTTGGCAGCTGACTGGGCATTGAGGTGGACCAATCCGAAACTGCCACGTGGCAGCACCGGATTGGCCAATATTGATTGAAGTTCACCAAAATGTTGCTGCTCCGCCGGTTTCAAACTCCTAACCTCCCATACCCTGTCTCTGCGCCTTTACCAACTGCGCTGGTAGTGTTCTTTGTATAATGTATGGAAATAATATTATTTAAAATGGCATTTGGAGCCCCAAAGGAGTCAGGGCTTAGCCCCAACCTTGGTTCTTCCTCCAGCGTGACCGGGAGCTCTGACCAGCATGGGAGCCCGCACTCAATTTCAGCACATGTCCAATTATAAACTATATAAAATGGGTTATAAGTGGGTCTAAAAATAAGTTACATTATAACAAATTTGTTTTAAAAAAAAAACCGTATTGTGGGTTCAATGAACCATGTGGTTTTGGGGGAAAAGAATTTTATTGTAATATTCTAAAAATATAAAATGTGGTTGGCATAGTTGTAACTATGTCAACTACATAATTTAAGAAGAGCCTAACCAAGTGTGGGGAGTTGGAACCATATGCCTTCTTGGGAAAAATTTGTTGTAACTAAAGAATCATGAGGAGAATGTGGAGTGGGGCAAGCCAAGCCTATATAAACCCACTTAATTTCCATTTACAGAGCATGCTTTGGAGTGGAGACTTTGTAGCTAAAGGAGAGAAGGGAGATTGCGTAGCTCTGTAGGAGGAAGGTACGAGTGTTTATACTCGTTTTACACCGTCTTCAGGCTTCGGAGTCGCTGGAAGCAGTCTTGTTGTGTTTTGGGCAGTGGTTCTCTTCCCGACCATTGTCGCCAAGGTATCATTGTATCATTGCCATGTATTTTGCCTTATGCTGAGATTATAGATCGGCCCTCCTATTGAGAAGCAGGCCTGGAGATGTAGTCCATCCTGGACGAACTCCGTTATCAACTTGTTGTCTTTATGTGCGTATTGTCTATGCTATTTGGTTCTCTTCTTATGGATTTGTGAGCTTCATTCATGCTCTTTATGCAATTCATGTTAATGTCATAGAGTAGCAAAGATCTTGTTTTCGGATCATGTGGTATCAGAGCAGGTCTATGTGACATTGGATTGTGAGTGTGGATGCTCACGAGGGCTAAACTGCAAGCTGGTGAGGGTACATTAGAGCCTTACAATTCTAAGATTGGACATGCACACCGAAGGAGGAAGATGGATGCTAATGATGCCCGCATCGAGATGGAGGCAAACATTCACAAGGTCTTCTACATGATGGCCGACAAGGTAGACAAGTTGTTTGCAGACTATGAAGAACGCATGGCAAAAGAAAGAAAAGGCAGTGAATTAAAGAAGGAAGAAAAAGAAGTGAAGGACAAAGGCAACACTTCAGTTAACCAAGGAGGAGGTGGCGAAGAGCCTCCTGAGCCTCCCTCTTCACCTTCAGCTTCAAGCACAAGTTCAAGTGCTTCTTCCTCATCTCATTCTCAGCATTCCAAGGTTCCTCACAAAGAGCCTCAACAAAAGCCCTTATTGAAGCTCGATGTGAAGTTTGATTTTCCCATGTTCAATGGGGAAGCGAATGCAGAGAAGTTGAACAATTGGATAAGGAAAATTGAGGTCTATCGCTGAGTCCAGTAGATCAAAGAAGAAGATGTGAAGATTTAGTTGGCTTCACTTCGGCTGACAGGCACCGCACTTGTATGGTGGGAAAGCAAGCTTCAACAAGGTAGCAAACAAATGGGTAATCTTCTCTCATCGTGGTCTGCTTTCATTTCTGATTTACATAAGCAATTTTATCCATTGGGTTATGTTCATAAGGAAATGATGGATTGGAAAAGTTTTAGACAAGGAAAGGGTTAGAGTGTTCAGAGTTTTACTGAAGAATTTAGAAAGAAAGCTTTAGAATTGAATATTGCTTTATATTCTCCTGACACTCTTTTGAAGTACATTGGTGCTCTTCATCATTACCTATGCCATACTTTGTTGTTGTTGAATCCTACTAGTGTGGATGAAGCAAGTGTTTAGGCTACTCATCTTGAGAGCAAGGGGAATCATTTGCAAGAAGACCATCAGAAGAAGCCTTTCAAGCCCAACAACAACCACAAGTTCAAGAAAAGACAAGAGCAAGAAGACAACTACTGCCAAGAAGGAAGGAGGAAAGCTCCATTGCAAACCTTGCGACACTAATGGGCATGATGAAGAAAGTCGTTGGAAGTTGCATCCTGAACAAAGGCCAAAGCATTATGGAGGCAAAAAGAAGAAAAATATCGTTGCAACAGCGCAACAAGATTTGGGTTCCGACTCAGGTGACGAAACCATGATTACAGCCATGGGAATGCAAGGTAACAAAACTCCTCATACTGGTTCAAGTTCTACTCATGTTTCTAAAGAAAACGATAAAAGAAGAAGTGAGTTGTTTCACATCAGAGTTGTGTCTAAGCATACAAAGACTAAAACATTATTTGATCCGGGTTCTCAACTAAATTTGATCTCAGAATCAGTTGTTAAGAAGTTGGGCATACAGACTAAACCTCACCCCAAGCCTTATCCTCTTGGATGGGTATGTGATAATGCTAAGCTACAGGTGACTAAGCAATGCAGGTTAAGGTTTTCTATTGCTTCAAAGTTGATCGATGAGGTGTAATTAGATGTTGTTCCTCTTGACATCTGCGGTATCGTATTGGGAAGCCCATACTTGTATGATTGAAAAGCAGTCTTCTTCCGTCATGAGAACAAGTACCATCTCACCAAAAATGGGGTGGAGTACATTGTGAGAGCTCACAGTATGAAGGCTAACACCACTCTTGTTAGTGCAGGACAGATGAAATAGCTCATCAACACTAATAAGAGATACATGCTCATGGTTGTGAGAGAAAAAGATGCTGAGGCATCTGATGCTTTCAAAGGTTGTGATCCTTCTCATAAAAAGGCTATGGTTGATATTGTGGATAACTATGATGAAATATTTCAGGAACCTACAGGTTTGCCTCCCAAAAGGGAGATTCAACATGAGATCCATCTCCAGCAGGATGCCCCTCTTCCTAATGTGGGCATGTACAGGTTGTCCGCAGTTGAAATGGTAGAGATTAAGAAGCAGGTTCAAGACTTGTTGGACCAAGGAGTGATCAGACCCAGCTCCTCTCCATGTGGTTCACCAATTGTGTTGGTGATGAAGAAAGATGGCACATGGAGGATGTGCGTTGACTATCGAGCTCTCAACAAGATCACGATCAAGAATCGATACTCGCTTCCTCGCATAGATGACTTGCTCGACCAGTTGAAAGATGCTGTGTTCTTTACCAAGTTGGATTTGCGCAGTGGCTACCACCAGATCAGAATTGCAAAAAGTGATGTGTGGAAGACGACCTTCAAGACCAAGCAAAGTCTATTTGAGTGGTGGTGATGCCCTTTGGGCTTTGCAATGCACCTGCAACCTTCATGCGGGTAATGAATGATGTTTTCCGGCCATTCTTAGATGATTTTGTCATTGTATACTTAGATGATATCTTGGTCTTTAGCAAAACTTGGGAAGCACATGTGGGGCATGTAAAGCAAGTATTAGATACTTTGAAAAAGGAGAAATTGTATGTAAAATTGTCAAAGTGTGAATTTGGCAAAACTTCATTAGTTTACTTGGGTCATATTGTAGGAGGTGGAAATTTAAAAATTGATCCTTCAAAAGTTGATGTAATTGTCAATTGGCCTAAGCCTATTAACACTACTGAAGTGAGAAGATTTTTAGGAGCTGTTCAATATTGGAGAAGGTTCATTCAGAACTTCCCATACATAGCATCTCCTTTGCATGCCTTAACAAGTGTAAAGAAAGCCTTCCAGTGGCGAGGTAAGCAGCAGAAAGCCTTCAACACATTGAAGGGAAAGATCAGCACTGCCCCAGTCCTAGCCTTGCCTGATTTGCAACAACCATTTGAGATAGAGACAAATGCCAGTGGATATGCCATGGGGGTAGTATTGATGCAGCACCGCAAGCCTATTTGCTACCATTCAGAGACTTTTACTCAAGCAGTGATCAACTACCCCACCTATGACAAAGAGTTGTATGCTTTGGTTCAGAGTGTCAAGAAGTGGAAACACTACTTGATGGGTAAGGAGACGATCATCCCTACCGATCATCACCCCTTGCAGTATCTCCAGTCCCAGACTAAGCTCCAACAAGCTCGTCATTTTAGGTGGATGGGATTCCTTCAACAATTCCATCTAGTGATCAAGTACAAGAAGGGTACTAGTAACAAAGTGGCAGATATGCTCTCTAGACCTCCTATTGTTGCATCTATTGTTTTGAAAAATGCTTCTTTATCCCATGAAAGTTATATTAAGCAGTATGCTACTGATGATGATTTCAAGGAGTTTTATGAGAAGCTAACCAATGGCACACAGGTGGAAGACTACTATTTGCAGGGAAAGTTTCTCTATCATTTGGGCAGGCTATGTGTTCCTATCAGTAAAAGAGTCCATGTAATACGAGAAGCTCATACTTCTCTTGTATCAGGGCATTTTGGGGTAGGTAAGACTTTGGCTTATTTGCAAAGACTCGTGTATTGGCCTCGCATGAAAGACATTGTAACAAAATATGTAAAGGGGTGTGTGATGTGCTCTACTTGTAAGCCCACTAATAGAAAATTGGGGCTGTACTCACCACTTCCTGTTCCTTCCCATCCTTGGGAAAGCATTTCCATGGATTTTGTGGGGGGTTTACCTATGTCTAGGAGGGGTCATGACTACTTGTATGTGGTCGTGGATAGGTTTAGCAAGATGTGTATTCTTATGCCATGTAAAAAGCAGGTCACTGCAGAGCAGGCTGCTTCTCTCTTCTTTCAGCATGTATGGGTTCACTTTGGACTTCCTACGTCCATTATCTCGGATCGGGACTCCCGATTCCTTTGAGAGTTTTGGACAAAGTTATGGTGTATGATGGACACCAAGCTGAAGAGGAGCACCGCTTTCCATCCACAGACCGACGGCAAGACAGAGGTAGTCAACAGAACAGTTGTCCATTTGCTTCGAGGCTATTGCAACAAGCATCCTAAGTTATGGGATGAACAGATCCAGTATGTGCAGCATGCCTACAACAGGGCTATGCATTCTTCCACTCAGAGCTCGCCATTTGAGACATGCTTTGGGTACTTGCCAAAGACTCCATTGGACTTGACTTATGGGAGAGAGGTTGGTTCAAGCACTTCCAAGGATGAAGACAAAGCCCGCAAGTTCATTCAGAGAGTTCAACAGGTACATCAAGCAGTGCAAGAGTAGTTGGAGAAGAGTCAAGCCCAGTACAAGGCTCGCCATGACAAGCATAGAGTTGATCATCAGTTTCAGGTGGGAGATCAAGTGTGGCTTCACATCAACAAGGAGAGGATGAAAGGAGAAGGCAAGAAGCTCAAGCCCATTAGATATGGTCCCTTCACCATCTTGGAGAAGATTGGGACGAATGCTTTTCGCTTAGAGCTATCGCCATACATGCAGATCTACTCAGTGGTAAATGTGGAGAACTTGAAACTCTATGAGCCTCCCATGGTCATGGATGAAAGGGAGAATGTCTCATTGCCATTAGTTGATGAATTTGCTCCTGAGTACATGGATGAGCTAAAGGAAGATGTCATCTTGGACAGAAGGACAAGGACTTCTCGCAGAGGTGATGTTGATTATCTTCGAGTGGGCATCAGAGGCATTCATCCAAGCAAAGCCAAGTGGATCGAGAAGGAGAAAGTGAGGGAGCAATTCCCTCACCTATCTGTTGACTAGTAAAGGCTTTTGGAGGCCAAAAGCTTCTCAGTGGGGAGGAATGATCCAGGAGGATCCAGGAAGGCCAAATTTTCAAAGTCCTCCAATCTCGGCAAAACTAGTGCCAGATCAAAGGGCTCGTCGAGACGATTCCAACGGCGTTTGTTTCACCTCAAACGGACTCCGTATGAGAAAGTTATAACGTTCTGTTCTATGAGGTCAACAGGCAAAATTGGCAAAAAGAGGTGCCACGTGGCACCACTGACAGGGTGACACGTGGCATTTGTTAAATTTCCATATGCTTAGCTAAGATATCAGTATTTCATTTCATTTTCATAACAAAATCATATAAACAGGATCACTGAAAGATAGACAAGCACAACCATACAAAAGGAACACAAAGATTTATCCTGGGAAAACCCTAAAGGGAAAAACCCAGCAAAAAACTTCCTCAATATAGATGCCCCAAAAAGATAAAAGACAAAACCAGAAAGGAGATCAAAGCCTGATCCTCCTCCTTCTCCAGCTACTTCTCTTCTCCACTAATGTGCTACACAAGTGAGAGTGTGTGTGTCACAAATGAGGAGCACTACACCTCTATTTATATTCATCCGTTCACTTAAGTTAACTCATTTGACATGTAGGTTCGAGTTACACATGTAGGCTCAAGTAACCACACTGGGGTGCTGATGACCCACCTTTGCAATTAGAGGGGACTACCTCATGACTCTTATTAGTTCTTCCGATTAGGAGCATCGGGGTACAATGTAATACAAGTGGTTCTCCTGGTAGGACCATCGAGGACCACAAAAAGATACATATAGAATATTCTTTGAAATTACAATATTTCAACACTCCCCCTTAACGAGAAGGATATTCTATAGCAACATCAACAACAACAAGAGTAGAGATAGGGGACATCATCAACATCAGCAGGGTAACACATCTATAAATCATTGGAAGCTTTTCAACAGCATGTAGTCTTCATCTTCAATCTTTAGTCTTCATCATCAACAACATCTTCAGTCTTTGATCAACAACATCTTTAGCATTTTGATCTTTCAATTAGCAATGACATCTTCAGCACTTGAACCTTTCGATCAGCAACATCTTCAGCACTTTGATTGTTCGATCAACAACAACATCTTCAGCATTTTGACCTTTCGATCAGCAACATCTTCAGCACTTTGACTTTTCGATCAACAACAACATCTTCAGCATTTTGTCCTTTCGATCAGCAACATCTTTAGCATTTTGACTTTTCGATCAGCAACAACATCTTCAGCACCTTGACCTTTCGATCAGCAGCAACATCTTCAGTACTTTGATCTCTTGATCAACAATATCATCATCAACACTTTGCCCTTTCGATCAGCAGCAACATCATCATCATCATATTCTGATCTGTCGATCATAATCATCATCATACTCTGATCTTTCGATCAGAAACATCATCATCATACTCTGATCTTTCGATCAGAAACATCATCAACATACTTTGATCTTTTGATAAGAAACATCATCATCATACTCTAATATTTCGATCAGAAACATCATAATCATAGTGCGTCATCATCATACTCTGATCTTTAGATCAGTACGTCATCATCATCATACTCTGATCTTTCGATCAGTACGTCATCATACTCTGATCTTTCGATCAGTACGTCATCATCATCATCAGCAACAACCTGCAATCCACAACTCAAAGAAAAAAAGTCTTTGGATCACTTTTGGACTTAAAGTCCAGGGATGATACAATCCCACCACATTCTTGACAACCAAAGTTACCAGATTGATTATGGGAGAATCAGTCCCTATCACTTTAGGACTAAGTCCAAGGACGATGCAATCCTACCACATTCTTGAGGATCGAAGCCACCGGATTGATTACGGGAGAATCAGTCCCTATCACTTTAGGACTATGTCCAAGGATGATGCAATCCTACCACATTCTCGAGGACCGAAGCCACCGAATTGATTACGGGAGAATCAATCCCTATCACTTTAGGACTATGTCCAAGGATGATGCAATCCTACCACATTCTGGAGGACCAAAGCCACCGGATTGATTACGGGAGAATCAGTCCCTATCACTTTAGGACTATGTCCAAGGATGATGCAATCCTACCACATTCTCGAGGACCAAAGCCACCGGATTGATTACGGGAGAATCAGTCCCTATCACTTTATGACGATGTCCAAGGATGATGCAATCCTACCACATTCTCGAGGACCGAGGTCACCAGATCTATCATGGACAGATGTCTCAGGATGATACAATCCCTCTTCATTCTCGAAGACCGAGGTCTCCAGATCACTTTAGGGCAAGTGCCCAGGGATGATACAATCCCACCACGTTCTCAAGGATCAAGGTCACTGGATCTATTGTGGACAGATGTCCCGGGATGATACAATCCCTCTTCATTCTCGAAGACCGAGGTCTCCGGATCACTTTAGGGCAAGTGCCCAGGGATGATACAATCCCACTGCAACATCACTACTCCCCCTTTCGGGGAAGATCTTTTCGAACCACACCAAGCTTGTCTCGAAAGTGTTCGAACTCTACTCGAGGCAGAGGCTTCGTTAGTACATCATCATCCAAACCATCATCATCTACATATTCAGTATGTGAATACTGAACTATCACCATCTATATCTCCAGTATGTGAATACTGAAAGCATCATCATCTATATCTTCAGTATAGAAATACTGAATCACCATAAACTGTATCTACAGTATGTAAATACTGAAATATCATCTATATCTTCAGTATGGGAATACTGAAATCATCATCATCTATATCTTCAGTATGGGAATACTGAAACATCATCATCTCTATATTCAGTATAGAAATACTGAATCACCATAATCTGTATCTACAGTATGTAAATACTGAAATATCATCTATATCTTCAGTATAGAAATACTGAATCACCATCATCTGCATCTACAGTATCATCATCTGCATCTTATCTTGTATGTAGAAATATCGGATTTCTACGTGTTACGTCGAAACACAGGGTTCTTTGTCATCACAACTATGTTTATCACATAGAATCATTGTAGTGTCCATCTTCAGGTCAAAGAGACCTGATATCAGCTTCTGAAGCCATATGGCTTCACAACTTAGTAGAGCAATCTGCTATGTATTGTGCTTCAACCGTGCTAAGAGAAACACTGGACTGTTTCCTGCTAAGCCATGAACTCATAGCAGACCTCAAACAAAAGCATCTACCTGATGTGCTTTTCTTGTCTGAGATACTTCTAGCCCAATCTGCATCTGTGTAGCCATACAATCTATACTCATGGCTACCATCATAGTATAGACCAAAGTCTATAGTCCCTTTCATATATCTCATCACATGTTTTGCAGCTACTAGGTGAACCCGTCTTGGTTGAACAAGATATTGACTTAAGGTGTTCACAGCAAAACAAATGTCCGGTCTAGTATTTGTTAAGTACATCAATGACTCAATGATCTGTTTGTAGTGAATCACATCCACTAACTCTAATGAGTCATCAGCTAACAGCTTCAGGTTGGAGTCCATGGGTGTGGCCATGACTTTGCATTCCAACATATTGAATCTCTTCAACATCTCTACCACATACTTTCCCTGGTTGAGAAAGATTCCTTCTGAACTTTGCCATACTTCCAGACCTAGGAAATAATGCATTAACCCAAGCTCTTTCATCTCAAATTCTTTTGCTAGTTTCTTCTTGCTTTCCATGATCTGTTTCTCATTCCCTGTCAAGAATAAGTCATCCACATATAGTAATAGAATGA
>LPNX010226543.1:246175-296304 GCA_001517045.1 Pseudotsuga menziesii
GTCCGTCTTGGTTCTGAAGCTCGCTGATCTAGGGTTTGTCATAGAAACCCTAATTTTCAAAAATTAGAATCTTTCAAATCTGATTGGATAGACAGATATATCTCTTCAAATGGAGCTGTCCAATGTACTCCTTTTCTGAAAACAATGGAGGGAAGCTCCCAGAACAGGAAGCCCTAGATTTCCAATTTCTTCTACATAAATTCCTGTTACTGTTTCTGATATATCTCCGAAATTACTGATCCTCTATGTCTGAAATTTTGCACGGAGGTAAATTCACATGTTCCTAATCCAACACCATAGGTTTTATTAGAATTGGTTTTACCATTTGGGATTTACGATCCTTTTCCCAAGGTGACCTGTTGCGGGACTGTTCAGAACAGCGAAGTTGTACGGAATTCCACATATCACTAGTTCATCTTCTGAGTCTAATATTTATACCACTAAAATTACAATCTGTGCCCTTTCCCAAACATCTTTAGGAATTCCATTTGGACCTCTGTAGCCCAAGATATTGTATTTCTCCCCAGGTGTCCTGTTTAGGGATGAATTCTGGAAGAGGCTAGAACCCTAACTTGGAGTGATAATATCTCCTAGAATATAGTGAATCGGAGGCTAAAATTTGGATACAGTGTACATCAGGATTTTATCTTTGGCCCCTACAATTTTCATCCCCTGAGCCTTCGCCAATCTTGGGATATAGCGAATGTACCAAAACTTAGCCATTTTAGTACTTAGGGTTTTTCTAGCTAGGGGTCAAACTAGGGTTTGACTTTCCCAGAGTTTCACCCAACCAAATTTCTTGATCCAGGTCTCTAAACTTCGGTTTTGATGAGGAGAAAAATCCTATGTTGGTCTCACTCAAAAAAATTTTTCCTGTAGAAAGCCCTAATTTCTGCATCGAAAACTGAAAATGCTCGGAATCGAATTCCGCTTCGACAAAAAGATGCGCCCTTCAATGGAGAGTCAGCCTAGCATACTTTTGCTGATGGATTGTGGAGAGAGACCAAAAAAGTAAGAAGCCATAGCTTATGTAGTTGCACAATGTCTTCTTCTCAAGTTAGCTCTAATTCCATGTTAAATTTCCATATGCTTAGCTAAGACATCAGTATTTCATTTCATTTTCATAACAAAACCATATAAACAGGATCACTGAAAGATAGACAAGCACAACCATACAAAAGGAACAAAAAGATTTATCTTGGGAAAACCCTAAAGGGAAAAACCCAGCAAAAATCTTCCTCAATATAGATGCCCCAAAAATATAAAAGATAAAACCAGCAAGGAGATCAAAGCCTGATCCTCCTCCTTCTCCAGCTACTTCTCTTCTCCACTAATGTGCTACACAAGGGAGAGTGTGTGTGTCACAAATGAGGAGCACTACACCTCTATTTATATTCATCCGTTCACTTAAGTTAACTCATTTGACATGTAGGCTCGAGTTAAATCATGTAGGCTCGAGTTACACATGTAGGCACAAGTAACCACACAAGGGTGCTGATGACCCAACTTTACAATTAGAGGGGACTACCTCATGACTCTTATTAGTTATTCTGATTAGGAGCATCGGGGTACAATGTAATACAAGTGGTTCTCCCAGTAGGACCATCGGGGACCACAAAAAGATACATATAGAATATTCTTCGAAGTTACAATATTTCAACAGCATCTGTACTGTACAAACATGATGACGTGGCACCACTGACAGGGTGACACGTGGAATCTGTATAGTACGAAGGGATGATGTGGCAGTTGTACGGACATACATGTGGCAGTACGGTCCAATTAGGATGCAACACATGTCATGTATGGATGATGAGGTGGCAATCCAGTCAGCAGTACGGACCAATCCGAATGCAACACATGTCAGTACGGAGGTGACTGCGCAACTTAGTTGGCAGTACGGCAGATGAGTTGGCAGTTGACTGGGCGTTGAGGTGGACCAATCTACAACTACCACGTGGTAGCACCGGATTGGCCAATATTGATTGAAGTTCACCAAAATTTTGCTGCTCCGCCAGTTTCAAACTCCTGACCTCCCATACCCTGTCTCTGCACCTTTACCAACTACGCTGGTAGTGTTCTTTGTATAATGTATGGAAATAATATTATTTAAAGTGGCATTTTGAGCCCCAAAGGAGCCAGGGCTTAGCCCCGACCTTGGTTCTTCCTCCAGCGTGACCAGGAGCTCTGACCAGCACGAGAGCTCGCGCTCTATTTCAGCACATGTCGAATTATAAACTATATAAAATGGGTTATAAGTGGGTCCAAAAACAAGTTACGTTATAACAAATTTGTTTTAAAAAAAAACCATATTGTGGGTTCAATGAACCATGTGGTTTTGGGGGAAAAGAATTTTATTGTAATATTCTAAAAATATAAAATGTGGTTGGCATAGTTGTAACTATATCAACTACATAATTTAAGAAGAGCCTAACCAAGTGTGGGGAGTTGGAACCATATGCCTTCTTGGGAAAAATTTGTTGTAACTAAAGAATCATGAGGAGAATGTGGAGTGGGGCAAGCCAAGCCTATATAAACCCACTTAATTTCCATTTACAGAGCATGCTTTGGAGTGGAGACTTTGTAGCTAAAGGAGAGAAGGGAGATTGCGTAGCTCCGCAGGAGGAAGGTACGAGTGTTTATACTCATTTTACACCGTCTTCAGGCTTCAAAGTTGCTGGAAGCAGTCTTGTTGTGTTTTGGGCAGCAGTTCTCTTCCTGACCATTATCGCCAAGGTATCATTGTATCATTGCCATGTATTTTGCCTTATGCTGAGATTATAGATCAGCCCTCCTATTGAGAAGCAGGCCCGGAGACGTAGTCCATCCTTGACGAACTCGGTTATCAACTTGTTGTCTTTATGTGCGTATTGTATATGTTGTTTGGTTCTCTTCTTATGGATTTGTGAGCTTCATTCATGCTCTTTATGCAATTCATATTAACGTCATAGAGTTGCAAAGATCTTGTTTTCGGATCAAGTTTCTTTCCCTATAGACATGATGGCAAGTAAAGGTGTCAACAATGTTTATGGGAAAGTAAAGGTGTCAACATTGTTTATGAGTCACAAAACCTCTTCTATCAAACTAATTAAAAAAACATTTTGACACTTTTGAGATTTGTTTATCTAATTTATGACATTCTTTGAGTCTCCAAAAACTTGAATTTTTTGGTAGCCCTTTTCAATTGTGAAACAATGTAAACACCTTAGTGCCATTAGCTCAACATAATTATTTGTTCCATCACCCAACCCCATTTGTTTTTTATAAAAATGCTTTCTGAGAGAAAAAAGTAAAGTGCATCCCCCACATATGTCGTTTTGTGAGCCCTGTAAAAAAACCCCATGGTTCATTTTTGTTTATTTGTTCTTCCTGGATTATTCTAGTTGCAAGGGCATCTTTTAGTTGATGGAAATGTGAGAGTATCTCTAATATTTGTGTTGCAATCAACTCTAGGACTAAAACTTGATCTCAAAAGATTGCTTTGTTTCTACCCATCCACACACTCCAAATAATAATTAGTGGAAGTGCTCTGATGTTTGTAGTCGATGATGTTGAACACTAGTTTTTCCAAGCTTATTCAACATTTTCTCCCTCCTGGTTTATGTTGATGTTTATCCTTCATTGACATTCTACCCACACTTGTCAACTAAACAAACATTTTAAAAACACATGTGATATCTTCTTCGCTATCTCTACATAGAGTGCACCATACCGGTCCTTCCATTATTTTGTTTAATCTATCCCATGTCGGTACTTTTCTTCTAGCAGATACCACATAAATAATTTGGATTTGTGGGGACATTTTGACTTCCACACCCCCATCCACCACCAATTTAAAACCCCATTATGACCAATAGTTGGTAGCTTTGTGTAACCCATATTTGGTGTATATGTTATGTGGGGGGAAACCAACCAAATGAGCTTCTTAGGATTATTCGTTAGTTTGACATGTGATGTATGCAATAGCCGTAAATATGTATTCCATACCTCATGGAATTCCTTCTTTAAGCCCAGGATGTCCATGTTCCACCCTTGACACCACAGTGTTGTCAACGATGGATCCACAATGTGTGAAAGGTGTGTGATATTTTGTTGATGTAGATGATTCATTATTGGCCGAAGAAGAATGTGAAAATTTTGACTACCCGACCATGGATATGCCCTGATTCTAACCTATGAACCATTCCCAATTCTCTAAGCTAAGTTGTCTTCTATTAGCTGGAAAGACTTTAGCATGGCTTTCCAAATTACTAAAACCACCAGTTGGGTTTTGTTTGGCCTGTAGATCCACTCCATCCATGAAAATAGGACTATATATATGTTTTGTACAACATCAACCCACAGACTGTTAGTAGATATGAGTCTCCAGCCTAGTTTTTCCACCAGCCTGATTTTGAGAAATTGTAGATTTTCTTCAGCCCCTAGCCTCCCAAGATTTTGGGTTGAGCATTTTTGTCCCATCATTCCCGTGGAGTGACCACATTTTCGCTCTTCCCACTCCACAAAAATATTGAACATATCTTCTTATCTTCTCCAAACACCCCTTTGGTATCCAAGCCAAAGACAACCAACAAACTGGGATCACCTCTATTACTGATTTTACCAACACCAGTATTCCTGCTCTTGATAGCCACCTGAAACTCCAGCAAATCAATATTTTTTCCAACCTTGCCATTAGCCAGTTCCAGTCTTCTCTCTTATAGTTATTTGGTTTTAGCATAAAGCCCAAATATTTCAGACCACCATCGAACATTTTGACCTCAAAAGGGAACATATTTGAATATACATAGATTCACCTTATTTCATATTTATAACATACGGAGAATATTTTCTTGAATTTATATGCATACCTTTGGCCTTTTAAAAAAGTTAGAGTATTTCCTAGAATTTTTCAGCATCACCGTGCGAGCCGTCATAGAATATGAGTACGTCATCTATAAATAATAGACGTGTGATTAAAAGGTTTCGGGTGCAATAGTGATCACTTTAAACACTCCTCTTCATTTTTCCTCTTCAATAGCTCTACTTAAACCTTCTGCTACTAGTAGGAAGAGTAGTGGGGACACAGGGCACCGCTAACAAAAAAATATCTCTGCATGGAAAAAAGGGGAGATTGATCCATTTATGAGAACTACAAATGAGATTGTAGTAATACAACTCATAATCCATTTGACAAATGGGTATTCAAACCCTATATGTGTTAAAAAAAAACCTTATGTACAACCAACTTACTATGTCATAAGCTTTTGAGATATCAATCTTCAGTACCACAACTTTTAACTTTTTAGTTTTCATACTGTGAATACGTTCTTGGGCGACACCAATGACTTCATGTATTTGTCTCCCTTCTAGAAATCCAGACTGTTCTTTTGAGATTAATTTTGAAAGTATATTTTGCAACCTCCCGGTAATGATTTTAGTAATTACCTTGTAGGTTATATTGCAGAGGGAGATAGGACGAAATTCTTCCAAGGCTTCTAGATGATCTGAATTTGGGATGAGAGCAATAAGGATGGAGTTCAGAGGAGGATTTATGCAACCATGGTATTTATATTCCTCAATTACTCCCAAAATATCTGGCCCAATAGTTTCATAGAGGTTCGTGAATAATTCTATAGTCCACCTATCAGGTCCAAAACTCTTCCCTTTCTCAAAACTATATAGGACCTTGTTTAGTTCCTTCTCTAACACCTCCTCCATTAATTCTCTATTGTCTTCAGGGGTAACAAAACCTAGAAAAAATTGTGTCATTTTGATCACCTCTGCTATAGACACACCTTCGGCATCTTTGAAGAGATTCTAAAAATTCTATTTACCTAACCTGGCCAGTCCTTCAAAAGATGTTACCATTTCATTTGTCTCGTTCTTTAAAGCCTAGATGGTATTCTGCATTTTTCTTCCTTTGGCATACGCCTGAAAAAACTTTGTATTTTCATCACCACCCTCCAACAATAACACCCTACTTTTTAATCTCCTAACTTCTTCATGTTCTTTTAACAACTTTCTTGGTTTGGCTTCCAGGCTAATCAACCTATCCTTTTCTTCCTAGGATTCAAAACCTCTTCCTTCCATTTCCAAAACATTTCCTATATCGGCTTTTGTCTGCTTCAAATCCTCTTCATCCTTATTCCCTTTTTATTTTTCCCATTGTAGGACAACTTTCTTTATCTTAGTTAAATTTTGCAAAAAATGGAGAGTTGCATGATTCCCTTCTCCTAGAATGAAAGGTATCCATGTATTCTTGATCAACTGTACACACTCTTCATCTTTCATCCAGGATTTACAAAAATTAAAGGGACTTGCAGGTTTTTTCTTCCCCCTTGGACTTCTAACAAGATTCGTTCATGGTCCGACTCACCACCCTCATCCGCCCATTGATGAAAGAGAAAGTTTTGTTGCAATAACTTCTCCACTATCAGGAATTGTTCCAGTCATTTTGCAATAATCTAGGCTCCAATTCTTCTATTTATCCAAGTAGATTTATGTTAACCGCTTCGATGTCCATCAACCCACCCTCTCTAAGTTTTTGCTTGAAATATTCGCAAGAGGATCCAATCTTTCTCTTCCCCCCTATACTTCTTGAGCCCCCAAGGTGAAGCTTAGATCCCCCACTATTATATTTTCAGATTGGATAATGGATTTCATAAAAACAATCCCAATAAGCCACCCTCTCTTCATATTGTTCGTAGACATTTACCATGCAGAAAGAAAAATCCAGCTTAAAATAAAAAGAATCCACCCCTAATCTTGAACAAAAACCCCAAGACCCAAAAGGTTTTATACTTCTCGAGTTCCATCATGTAGCTAAACAACCTGATAGTCCATTTGCATCTTGAGAATGAAATTTAATTCTTTTAGTGTACTCTCCAAATACTATGTAACAACTTCCACAGAACGCATTGTTTCCTGTATTAAAAATATCTCTGGTTGATTTTTGTAACCAACCTCTTTAGTGCAATTTTTGGTAACTTGTTAAACCCCTACAATTTAGATACATAAATTTCATTGTGAAATCCCCTCCAAGGATTTCTTTGCTCTAAGTGCCCTCATAATGGTTTGTTGTATGTCATCCATCTGATCCATTCATGCCTTCTCTTGAGTTTTAAAAAGGTGTGAAGGCATTCCTCTGCCCTTCCCTCAACCTGCAAGGGATAGGTTTTTTCCAAGCCCCACAACCAATGCATTAACCCCCAAATTCCTAGGTACATCTCGAGATCTGAGATGGAGTCTAATATTCAATTCCTTGGAGTTTGTATGTGAATATGTCTATGTCCCTGCAACTACTTTTGGAGGGGTGCAAGAGATAAGTTTTTTCTCATGTAGGGTTTATGTTCCTACCCACATCTTCTGGCTCGCAATTTGATTGCGATCCAAACGGAGTGTTTCAAATGAAAAAAGACATGTTTGAGTATCCTCAGTCATAGGAGCATGAAGTTTGTTTTTTGTGTTAGTTTCATTAGTATTTCCTTTATCTGACCAATCATTTCTCAACTTATTGAGATAATTACTTAGAGAAATAACAAAGGTGGAGGGAAATTGTTCCTTACCAGAAGAGACTAGTTAAGCTCGAGTCCATGAAGTTTTGGCTTGCTCGAACACTTTTGAACCAGTTACCTCCTTCTCATTCCCAATTCCACCTTTCACTACTCGAGTTCTTTTTTCATCTGCTACCCCTTCATCTCTTTCTCTACTTGGTCCTTCAATCTGTATATCAGGATTCTTATGCACTCTCCATTCAACTTTCTTCCTTCTCATACCGACATCCATATCAACTCCTCATTCCATCCTTTTCCTTTCCTTAGAAGGGTTTCAAGTGAGGGGGAGTGTACATTGTTTTGCAATGTTACCGCAAACATGAGAACGGTGGCAGCAGAAAGGAACACCCTCATAGTCTAACTTGTGTCTTCTAACTTGCTTCCCCCAAACCAATTCAAATTATTTCTTATGATCTGTCCTAATGTTCAAAGACACCAGGATTCTAGCCACCGTCATTCTCTTGGTTTCCAAAAATGGCATATCTGTATCGATAAGATCCCCCAAATAATTTCCAGTGTCTTTGAGCGAGTTTGTATTCTAGAATTCCATGGGAAATCCTGGAAGTTTTAACCAGACTGGCGCCACATCAATTCTTTCACTGTCTGAACCAAACATTGGGGTCAATTTCTTGAACATCACTGGGGTATAATCTAAATTCCAATACCTTTGCAATATCTTATCTGCATATTCCTTCTTTTCCAACCTGAAAGCAAACCAACCCTTTGACAAAACCCTCACTTCAGGGTTATACCCTAGGGTTTCAGAACAATTCCCTCTAGCCTAATTTTCCAAAGTTTGTTGGCTGAAATAATGACCACATGATTTCCCCACCACCTGTTGTTTCAATCATCGACGTTGTTTGGGATATTGAAACATCAACGCCACAAACTAATCTTAATAGGTCCTTAGGGGCTTTCACACACTTATTTCTTGTATTCTTCTGGATACCCCCACCAGTGCTTCTCTAACTGTTGTAAAATCCCTCGATGCCCTCCTCAAAGCATGAAAAGGACTGGTATGGAGGGTGCCTTTCCTCTAAGGAGATAATGCTAGGGAGAGCAAGGACCCACTGAATGAAGGGCCAAGAGGGTGTCCAAAGGCCACTATAGCACGTAAACATGATATGCAGCCATGTGACCCAGTGGTCAACCCTTATGGGCCCTAGACACCAACCATGACGTTAAAAACCCCTATAAAGGGAATCCAATAGTTCCATTAAGCCATAGTACCCCTAAAGGAGGAGCAAAGGGTCCAACCATGACCATAATTGCTCAATAACACCCCTCCTGGTCGAGAAAATTGGCCCTCTACCCCTGAGGTACACCTGAAGATGCAATAGGTACAGGTGCAACGTAACGGTCTATATAAAGATGATCTCACTTTCACATATAAATAATCATCAACTATGTGACTTAAGACTTGGTGTTTTAGATGCAATTTTAAAGGAAATAGAGAATGAATTATTATCCTTTGGAATAATTCATCCACAACATGATTGTCCTTATATTTTATATAAGAGCTCATAAACTTATATTCATTAAATATCTCACTCTAATGTTGTTGATGGGCATTGAGGATTTTTTTAGTAAGGGCATATTGAAGACTCTAATGTTTTATCTCTAGTTAAAATCATTGTCATATAAGGTAATGTCTCCATAATTTAAGGCCATCGCAGTCAATGCTATTCTCTTCAAATCATGTGTAGCATAGTCAATCTCATGAATCTTAAGTTTATGGGGCATGTAAGATATAGCTCGTCCTTCCTACCTCAACATTGCACCTAAGCCTTCTTAGATGCATATGTGCAAACTAAATGTCGTCCTCTATATTAGGCACCCTAAGGATGGGTATACTAGTCAAGCATTAGTTTAGGCCTCCAAATGTTGTTTCACATTTTATTGAGCACTCAAACCTTCTCCCTTTCTACTATGGGGATGTTATGGGATTATCAATCTAAGAAAACCCTCCACAAATCTTGTAAAAAACATCTAGCTAACCTGTCATGGCCCTTTTACCTAGATACCAATTATTTCCTTTTAATTATATAGATCACATATAAGGATCTATTCAGGAACCTTGTTGATTCACATATTTAATCTATTAGGTATGAAAATGGATAGTGGATTCAATGGAACTATTATTGGTAGAGGCAAGGACAATGAGTATAAGGGTCCACTAAAAAGTTCTAGAAGCACCATTTATTTGGGGATTTATCCGAATACAACAAATGTGGTTATCAAGTCCCTAGATGGCCTTCATATCCATATAAGGAAGAAAGTTATTATATTTTATACCAATACCATCATAGCCATATAAGGAAGAAAGTTATTATATTCAATTCCAAGACCATCAATGAGGCTTGCGTGCAAAACCATTACATTAAATATGGCAATAGAAAGGGTAAAAAACATGGTTCAAAGTAATGACTAGTAAGGAGCTTCCAAAAATTGTGAAAAGCAAAAGGGAAGGATGTAAAATAAGAAGAGTGTATCTATTGAACATGTGTGCAATGAACCCAACATCCATTGTGGTCATTGCAACATTTAGAGTTACACAAGAGATCAATGTTGGAAGTTGTATCTAGATCTAAATTTCAAGAACCACAAGTAGGAGCAATCCATGATATAGGTATCCATTTTGGGACACTTGGGTGACTATTTGACCTTTCCACCATAAAAAATGGTCTTAAATCTTATCAGACTTACAACTAATTTTGGGTGTTAAATTGATAACATTTTTACAACATTTTATAGGGATAATAGCATACCAAGTATAAAGTTTTTAAATATTCCTAGTTTAAATATCCTATCCTACATATCTCATAGAGATCTTTCTAGTTCTCTAAAGAGGACCACTGATGGAGTTAGTATGCATCATGGTATCAAGAAGTTGGCATACCAATAGGTGTTATAAGAACTATATACACACCTCTTTGACAAATTAACACCAAGTAGGGACTACCCATGCTTTGGATGGTCATGTTTTTGAAGCTATGAAATGGAAAGAAGCAGAGGCACGAGACTTGCTTGAAAGCACTCTTAAGACCACTCAATAGGGTATTGTCCCATCTCAATTCCCTAGAGAGATGAACATTTGATTATGAGCTCATTGATACTTAAACCTTAAAACTAACAAGATAAAAACACTAACTATTATAGCTCTTACATGAAAAATAGATCGAAACAAGTTCTTGATATTAATCAATGTCCTAGGTCATTTATCTACGTGAAAATTTTTAATAAAAATGTGTAAAAAAAGTTAAATATGCCTATGAAATCTATTGTCCAATGGCTTATCATGGCTGGAAATTATAAGTTAAAAACAAGAAAAGGTGAACAATAAATTGTTCACACTTAACTAGACTTGTAAAACAAACTAAAGTGACCCCAGAGGAAATCCAAGAAAATTAGAAGTAGGCTAGATGAAAATACTTGTTTTTAAGATTCAAATCAAATTGTTAACGCAAGGATCTGCATAGAGTAAGTCCTTGCCTTTAGTGTTTGTTTTTTTATGACTAAAGTAATTTCCTTTGGTGTTTGTTTTTTATGACTAAAATAATTTCCTTTGGTGTTTGTTTTTTAATGGCTAAAAAACAAGTCTACTAATTATGTGCTTTTGCCTTTAGTGTTTATTTTTTGATGACTAAAGTAATTGCCTTTGATGTTTGTTTTTTAATGGCTAAAGAAACAAGTTTACTAATTATGTGCTTCCTTATTTCTCACCGTTAAAGTAATCTATAAATGAAAAGAAACCTTTGACAAAGTAATCTCAATACAAAGACACATGTAAAAGCCATAAACTTCTAATATGATAGTAAAATATAAAAAACTATAGAACGAATTTGTGCAAAAGTTTGCAAAACTATAAAGAGGAGTACAAAGTTTTGTTGAGATGGTCGACAAAGGCCTTCTCTTGCAAACTTGCTATAGATTCCTTGATTGCTTATTCTATGGGAGTAAATACAAGTAGCTCAGTTTCTTTGATGGATAGTTCACAGGTAAGGAATTAAGGTTTTTCAAATTTGAATAACAACTATTTTTTTTAACCTTATATTGTCATTAAATGCAATGTCTTCTAAACAAATAAGAAAGAATAGGAAAAGATAAAAACACTATTATCTATTTTCACAACTTAATACAATATAATTTGAGATAAATATCAAATCGAAGTTACATATTAAGACATGCTTACAGAAGTGGAATAGATTACAGAAGTGGAATAGATCAAGTCTTTAACCTATACTCTAGTTTCATAAGTTATTGCATACCTCGGCACTGATTACCAAAGCCTAGTACTTGCTTGAAGAGCCGCAAAGGTAGACTCAAGATTGGACAATGGTCCAGGTGCACTTAAGCACCATGTTTTTATATGGAGAAAGGGAAAGAGCACAGAAAAAGCAAAGAAACCATATCAAGAACCCTTAAAGTTGCATAAGTTAAAACTTGGGAAATTAGGAAAGATGGTTTACCCAGCCTAAAAAGGACTAGGAAAGAAATCTATTCATTTTGTGTATCTCTTCAACTGTTAATCACTGACTAGACCAATCAAATAGTAAGGACTAACTCAATAAATCAATTTAATAATTGTATTTAGTTGCGACAAAAAAAAAACCGAGATAACTCGATCTATAAATGGACATTTTGTACAATAATCACCTTCCCTTTCTCAACCTATACCATTTCTCAACCTAAACCACTAGAACCTATACCATTTCTCAACATACACCACTAGACTCCCCAACACCTCTTTTGGCATTGTCGCAGATGTATCCTCCAATGCCTTCTCGCTCCCCATGATGAGATTCGATGCTCACCCCACTACTCGTATATTTTTTACTCTAGGTTTAGCAATGACCGGGAAGAAGTATTAAGAAATAGGGTAGAACTCCCATATTTTTCGTGCATACTTGGGTACGTTCTTGATGATATTTGTAATAACAAGGATACTAAACTTCAAAAATGCGTAAAGATCATATCCTCATATAATGTAAAGGTTTAATGTTATTACTTGGTTATGATAATAATTTAAATTGACTAGTTATTTTGTCAATTTGTATTAAAAAAACAATTGAAAAAACTTGTTAAAAAGGAATGATAATTAGTGGCAATAGAATGACACACGACGATTGAATATTGAAAAAACCAACAAATTTTTACATGAACAAAAACAAGAAATCATATATTGTTTGCAATACATGCCCAAATGGTGCCACTTTTGCTGAGGAGAAAATGGCAAAAATAATTGTTCAATAAACTTTTTTTTATTGCTTTTGACAGTGACAATGATAACATAAAAGTTTATAAATATATTTTTCAATAATAAATAAATAGTTATGATAAGTTATGATTTTATGAAATGAAAGATGGATATTCTTCAAAATAGAAATCAATGTACAAGGGATGTCTTCATTATTATTTTTTTTAATCTATATCTTTATTTTTGGTTCTAAACATTCAATAAGATTTGCTTAAATTGCTTATGGCTTTTGATCTGGAGGATCTAAAGTCAGATATGCTACTGCATATGGATATGGAAGATGTGAATCTAAAACTTCACTAGATTAAATGGGTCAATGGTTGTTGTCTCTTCCATTGGTGGGTTTGTGTTTAGATCTCAATTATAGAATAAGAGATACATAAGCTAAGAAGCTAGGAATATAATTGGCTATGGGTGGGCGAAATGAAGGGAAGTCACTTCTTGACTATGGGGAGGGTGAAATGGAGGGCAATCGCTTATTGGCTATGGGCGGTAGCTTTGATTCTTGTCCAGTATGGAGCACAAGGTTGTGGCATAACCAGACTAACACTTTGTGCTTCCCTGATCCTAAATTGGCCACGAATACGGAGCAGGAAAGTAGTGAGCCCCAAAATTCACCTGACAAATGCCAAAAAAGATCCATGCAAGAGGCTACAGGTAAGTTACGGTGGTGGAAGCTAGAGCAAAAGGCGGCAGCAAAATTGTATAGAATGATGTGATTCACAAACATTAAATGTTTGTGAAGTAATGCTAGTTCTACTTTAGCATTAGTTCATTAGCATCGGATTTTATTATGTTCTCCAATATTTCCAACCTCATTTCCAGCCTCTAACATAAGAGGTCAAAATACTTGATTGGTCAAGCGAGAAAATAAAGCTTCTAAGTTAGATTAAAAGATAAAAAAAATCATCATCTGATTAATTGAAAATGACAGCATGTCGTTTACTATGGTGAATAGATGCATACACTAGCCAATCCCCAAAAATCGTTTGACAAATGCCAAAAAAATACATGCAAGAGGATACTAGTCAATTACAGTGGTGGTAGCTAAAGTAAAAGGTGGCAATGAAATTGCATAGAATGATGTGATCCACAAACAATAAATGTTTGTGAAGTAATGCTAGTTCTACTTTAGCATTAGTTCATTAGCATCATATTTTCTTATGTTCTCCAACCTTTCTAACCTCATTTCAAACCTCTAACATAAGAGAAACATTGCTTTTCCTTGGGAAGAGGCCAAATAAGAGGTCAAAATTCTTGATTGGTCGAGCAAGAAAATAAAGTCCATAAGTTAGATTAAAATTTTTTTTTTCTACTAGGGGAATCAACAACTGGGGATTACTAGCGTGACACAGGGTCCAGAGATCCAATCTCGCTACCATTATACCCCTAGGCACATCCACGGGGCCCAAAGCATAGTACATAGGTAAAGGTTTGTGAAGTAATGCTAGTTCTACTATAGCATTAGTTCATTAGCATCGGATTTTCTTATGTTCTCCAACCTTTCTAACCTCATTTCCAACCTTTAACACAAGAGAAACATTGCTTTTCCTTGAGAAGAGGTCAAAATACTTAATTGGTCGAGCGAGAAAATAAATTTCATGAGTTAGATTAAACATTTTTTTTTACTAGGGGAATCTACAACTGGGGATTACTAGCATGACACAGGGTCCATAGATCCAATCTCGCTACCACTATACCCCTATGCACATTTATAGGGCCCGTAGCATAGTACATGGGTAAGATTGGGAAAGTTTTGAACACGAGACCTTCTATTTACAACCATTTACAACATTTCAAATTTACCACTTGCTCTGCCTCAACATATAAGTTAAAAAATTAAAAACATTTGATTAATTTAAAATGAAAGCAAGCCGTTTATTATAGTCCCCACCTGCCTTCTCAGTTCTCACCCACCTTCGCCTTTGGACTAAGGCAAGGACTAATAATTGAAAAGCCTGCCTTCAGAATAAGGCGAGGACTAATAATTAAAAATAACGACAAGTCATTTACTATAGTCCTTGAAAATGACAACAATTAGTTTTCAATTAAATTCTTCACTGTTTTTCATACAACTTTAAACTAAATTTTGACCTTTGTGTGTTTATGTGTTAGCTTCAGAGCTACATAAGACCTAAACCCGTCCTCCTAGCTTCATAATAGGGTTAACAAGTACTCTAAAACATAACTAGAAATTACACCAACTATGGCTGACATTGAATAAACATTTACGGCTTAACAACAATTAAACTAGTAAGTTGTGTTTTCTTAAAGTGTCGTAACTAGGTAGTCATGAGTTAAAATGCTAACTCAATATAAATGATATATGAAGGGGTTAGTATGGAATTATTTAAATCATGTAATTGAAGTTATAGATTTACATTTTTTTAATTCATGAAATTTGGAGATGTTACAAATAATATTTCGGAAGCCTTATCCTCGACTAATCACGAGGCTCTTAGATTGAACAGGTCCCTTAATAGGGAAAAAATATGGTTATTATCTCTCTGAATATTCATGGAGTTGGGGGGATCTCCAAACAAATATCCCTTAAGAGACTTTTCACGATTTATAAACTTGATATCATTTTTGTCTAGGAGACCATGGTTTTGGGAGTGAAGGATATAAAATTGTTGCACAATTATTAAGAGGATGGAAGGTGGAATTTATTGACTCAATGGGGTTATTAAGGGGTGTGTTCTTAGCTTGGAACCCTGGAAAGGGAAGGTTCTCCACCTTTCATGCATCGACAGGTATTCTCATGTCTGATGAATTTGTTGGCTTCGATTTGGAGCTAAATGTGATAAACTACTATGTCCCTACTCTGATAGGGAGCACTATTGGGAGGGAGTGAAGAATGATGGAAATTTTCAACTTCCCTCTCTCATATTAGGGGGGATCTAAATTTCACTTTTGGTGCCTTAGAGAATTGGGGTGACAGGATAATATTAGATCCTTTGGGGAATTATTTCAGGGACCTAATTTTTTCTGAGGGACCATGATGATGACTTGGAGGAACAAGAGGTCGAGGGTAGAAGTGGTAGAAAAGAGGTTGGATCGTTTTCGTATTTCAAATAGCCTAGTGGTATCGATGGGAAGATATAGAACATGGGCGGGAAGTGCACCACTGTCAAACCACTCTCCTATCTTTCTATAACTTGAACTTTAAAAAAAAAGCTTTTTATCCCTTCAAATTTAATCATTCATGGATTAAACAACGGGATATCAAGGATATGGTGAAGAATGAATGGAATCATATGTCTTCGTGAACCATCCCTCAGTGATGAAGCTATTAGCTTTAAAACTTCATTCTCTAAATGATGTTGTCATCAAATGGGAAAGAGATCGTAAATAGGCAATGCAACAAGATCTTGTGGATGTGGATTTGGAAAAAAACTAGATCCACACATCATATAAAAGTGGATCTTACCCCACACACATTCAAGACAAAATACCTAATTTGAAGGCCACTAGATTTCATTGTCTTCAAATAGAGGAGGAAAATGGAGACTTAAAAGTTGTGCGTTATGGTTGTCTCAGGGGGGTCAAAATACAAAAAAATCATCAATTTGAAAATTATTAGAAGGGTGTAGAAGATATACATGATATTAGGAGGGGAAATGGTTCAATGAAAAGTAATCCACAAGACTTAGAGATGAAGGTTGTCTGCCACCTATGACCTGGGTAATCCCTCTATAGTTGACCAGATGAAAATTGTCCAAAATTTCCCCAAATTGTTTTCGTTGCAGAATGGTGCATTGGATAATCAACCAGTCACTCTTAAGGAGGTTAAATTAGTCCTAAAGGGATTTTCAAAATATAAGAGTTCTAGATCGGATGGGTGGACAGTGGAACTCTTCCTGGTATTTTCTAACATTAATTGGCATTATTCAAGCACTAGAATAATCTAGGGCTACTAGAAAGGTATACGATGGTCTTAATTCAACCTATATAGATTTAATACCAAAAAATTCAAAACCTGCTACTTACAGTGATTTCAGGCCTATATCACTTTGTAATTTGATCTACAAGGTCATAAGAAAGATAATTGTGAGGAAGATCAAGCCAGTATTATTAAGATATATATCAAAGGAACAATTTGGATTTCTATAAAATAGACAAATGGCATGATGTGGTAGGTGTGGCACAAGAGGATTTTCCTAGCATCAAATATAGAGGCCTCAAATCAATGGTTCTAAAATTAGATTTGGTCAAAGAATATGACAGGGTGGATTTGGGATTTCTCATATTGACACTCCAAATTGGATTAGGCCTTACAACTACAAAATGGATTATGGCATGCATGGAATCGGTCAATTTTGAATTTTTGATAAATGGTTTTCCTACCCGTTTCTTGAGAGGTTCTAGTGGGGTGAGGCAAGGATGCCCCCTATCTAGCCTTATTTTTCTTTTGATCATAGAAGGTTTGAGTAGATTGATTGAAAAATGGAAGAATAGGGGCGATGTCAATGAATCAAGGATTTATGTTATTGTTAGGATCACACATATACTGCTTGTAGATGATGTCATGATCTTTGGTCAAGGGTGTTTGGAAGAATGGAGGCATTACAAGAATATTTTGGAGACCTTATACATGGTTGTGGGTATGACCATCAGTGAGAAAAAATAATTGATATTATACCATGTTTTAGAAGAGGAAGAAATTGATCCTTTTAGAACATTTCCACCTTACAACTTTACCTCTATTGAAGCAAGTACCAAATACTTGGGCTTCATAATTAAGCCAAATAATCACAAGGTTAATGATCGTTACTAGTTATTAAAGATATTTTTGTAAAGATGAACCATTGGTGTCTATGATGGTTATCAAAGGGAGTTAGAGTAGTATTTATAAATAAGATTTTGACCACTCTTCCAATGTATTGGATCTTATTGTGTAAATTTCCAAAGACTATTCTACATTCTGTAAGTTGTAGAGTTTTCAATTTCTTATGGGGCGGCACAGAGGAGGGCTCAAAATATCATTTGGTCCTTTGGGATAGATTTTCCAAGACAAAACATATGGGTGGATTGGGAACAAAGATCATGTACTTATGTGCAAAATATTTGGTGGCAAAAATTCTTTGGCAGAGACTTTTCACGGACAATTTATGGCATTGTGTGATAATGGACAAACATTTCAAGAATATTACAGTGGAGCTATGGATCACGAGGAAAAACAAATAAATCGAGAGTGTATCAAATATTTGGGGTTGTCTCACAGATGATTTTTGCATTATGGGACAATGGCTTGCATGGGTTCCCGGGAATGGATATAATATCAGGGTGGGAATTGATCCAATTGTTGGCATACCAAGTGTCTATCAATTATGAGATGGCATTATTAACTATATCCATTCTCTTGGTATATTTATTTTGAGTCAGACCCTTGGGGGAGATGATACGGAACACATAGTTTCAAAATGGATGAATTCAAATAATCTTGTTCTAACAGGTGATAGCAGCATCAAATGGAATAATTATGTTCTAGGCTTAAAAGAGGTGGTATCAAACTATCTACTCTATAGGATCACCTAGTCTGTACATGGAATACGAACACAAGTGACATCATTACTAAAGAGGTATACTCATCACTATAGTCAGACAACTATTGGATCAGGAATAAGGCCATGCCATGACCTCCCAGTCATGGTGTGCTTGGAAATATGAAATTCTTACAATCAATATATCTTTGAAGGACACAGTTTTTGTGCCCATATTGTGGGTCAAAGAATAAGGATGTTCATGGGTGATATAGAAATTCCTAAACCATGCAACATGATTAAATTAAAAAACCCTACGATTTTTACCCATAATTGTTATAGGGATTTTTTTGTGGGGCCTCATAAATGGACTCCACCTTGGGGGATAGTGCAATTATTTGGAAAAATGATCAGGAATGCATCAATATGATGATAAATTATGGTGAAGGATCCAATACCATATCAAAAATTTTAGCACTCTGATGTTACTTTTTTTTTCCAAAGTCCAGAATTTTTCCTCTTGTATGGGTGGTATAAGATTCTAAAATCATCATAGAATGGGCCACAAGTAAAAATGCATTAGATGTGGTGCAACTCAGGACATTGATGGTAAAGGTCAGGGAACTCATCAGTCATTATGCAAGAATAATTTTTGAGCACATATACAGGGATCTTAGCCAAATTACAGATTCCCTGTCCAAATGATCTTTGAGGATGCAGGAAGGTTCCATTCTTTTTCAACATTACCAGGATTATAGATTGATCGATTAAGGTTGCATGCACATTTTAAATAAAAACAAATATCGATTATGTGTTCTTTTTCATACTTCATGGAAATCCTTTCTTCCCCTTTAGATATTATTCTTATCGGACCAATTTCCTATAATGTGTGATATAAGTTGCGTTTATATGTTTGAAGGTTTAAAGGATTTTTTATCTGGATATGATATAAGACCGGTACTCATGCTCTTCAGATGGCGAATATAGGTGTCCCATGATGGTGGTTCTTTACAAGGATGGATGATCGAGGATTAAATACTCTTTTGAATCACTTTATTATCAATATTTGCAGTATATGCCTATGTATGGGAATGCTTATGTGTTGGAAATTATGGTTTTGAGACAGATATTTCCTTCTATATTCTGTTATGATGATCTATATGGACTATAATGTGGCTATTTATTTCTTATTTTATGCTCCTACCAACACTCTATGACTATATTCTTTAAATATAGTGACTAGATGATTGTTCATACATAGACAATGATGTATGTATTTTGATATGTCTATCATAAAATATACCTTGTAATTAAAGTATAGATTTTTTAGCATTGAAAAAAAAGTAAAAAAATGGATGAAAATAAAGAGTATCTAATGTAGTTCAAAGAAGGAAGGGATGTATGTCCTTCTCATCACTAGTGATTTTGGGATCTTAAAACCACCTAAATTGAAGAAGGATGCATATGAAGAGGAAGCAGTTTAACATCCCCCAAGGGAGTTTAGTTTGACTCATCCAAGTAGAGTAGTATTCTAATGGAGGATAATTTATTCATTATCTCCAACTAGTGTCCAAGAGAGATATCGATTCCATCAATTTTCTCACTCTTCTAATAAAAATAAAAAATTATCTACAAGGAGCCCCTGATGATGAATCATGATTCACTCGCTTTGACTCCTAGTATTTATTAAACAATGATTTTGAATAAAAAATAGGAATCCATCCACATGGTTAAGGGATTGGGGTGTTACGGAGAGAAATTCCTATGGCTTGGGGTACCACAACAGACAGCTAGACTCCAGAAATCAATCTTTCCCAATATGCAATAGAAATAAACAATCTAACACTAAAGGATCGAACCTCGTACCTTATTCCGGACGGTTGTAGTAGATCCCCGTTGAGCTTTCCAATCTTCAGCTTGAATTGTTATAGCACGTCCTCAACAACAAGTAAACAATACAAGCATACTATATTTCATGGTGTTAGATCTATTCTAGCATATATAATCAATAATGTAAAAGCATTTGACATATTCCAATGGAAACAATATTCATTCAAATACACATTACTGGACAGGAAAAGATATTTCTATTAATAAGAATCAGAGATTACAAGTGACAACCTCTGACGGAACGTCTGCAAATCGGAGAAACTGAATCCCCCACTTGGGCCTCCATCACTTCCATAGCAAGCTTACTAACAAAGGGCAAGCTTGGGAAGAACACAACAGTGCTCCAAGGGACAAAGGGATGCAGACTCAAGCATAAAGTTCTGGCAACAATGGACTATAATTTCGATGCTCTCAATTTTCTCTTATGCTTTCAATGTACCAATGGGTTCCTTATATAGTTCTTCAAAGGGATACTGAAGGGTTGAATCTGTGCGATCTCAAGTCATATGGAAGGCCAGGAGTCATATGAGTCGGATCCAAGTCAAGGAACAGTCCAAAAGGATTTGGATTTATGTACACATCCCGATGTACGCGAATATAGGGGAAATATCCGCGTATGTACGCGGATATCGAGGGAAAAGCCGCGTATATAAATATTCTAATGTTTTAAGGGATGATCAAGGTAACATCAAAAGATATAAAGTGGTCCAAAGGGGCTAATGAGTCTGCAGCGGGACAAGGGAAGGCCATACAATGTGTGATTCACCTAGTGTGGTGAAATCCGCTATAACATGGGGTGTAATTTAATCTAGGTTAACAAATTACGGTTTGGGATGTTGTAGAATAACTAAATATTGTATTGTGATTGGTCATGAAAAATACAATGAGAAAGTAGGAGACACGACTCTAAGCTTTGTTGGTTTTCCCAACTAAGGGTTTCCAAGGTAAATCTCAATGTATTGTGTGTGTGCGCCATTCTCTAATCTCTATTTTTTTAAGAATATCTATGCATTGCTTCACTTCATAGGTTTAAAACTTACATCATTGTGTTATGCACATTTTTTCCTTTGGCTCAAGTTATAATGTCAGTATAGATTTACAATAAAAGTAAGAATGGGAATATATTATAAATTCCATAGAAACGAAGTCAAGTTTCTTTGTGGGCCACATAGCATCCATGTGCAAAGAAACTTTAACTTAGTCCTTAGTTAGAAGGATAAAATATATGAATAGAAAAATATAAGTGACTAAATTTGTGTAACAAGTTTGAACACAAGAGTTATAATTAACCAATGAAACTTGGAAGTTATAAAGAGTAAATAAAGAAGAAAAAAATGGTATGTTTTTGCATAGTTGTGAGGTGATTATGCATGCTTATTGAAGATTATTTATCTATTTCCCAAAATAGGCCTTTGGGTCTTTCCTAACCTCTTGAGACAAGAAAAGTGGGAAACTAGTAGCTTCCTTGCATATGTTAGCAAAGTGTTTTGGTTCTTTTAAGAGAAAATATACAATGAAATGGAATACATATTGCATACATGTATCAATAATCAATAAAACAATATGACTATATGAAATCAAATAAATCAATAAGACACTTGCCAGTTTACCTATTTGGGAATCGTATAAAATAAGAGAAAGAAACAAAACAAACCTACAAAGAAGTAGAAAGAGTATCGCCCAATCCAACTAACAATACAAGAAAAGAGTTCAAAGTCTCCAAGTATCTTCTTAAACCTTCATGCCACTAACTAGACCAAACAATTGCTTTCTTTCCTACAAACCTGCAAAAATATCATTGAAAAATAGATAAGATCAATTGATAATTAGAATAAATTATCATGTTAAAATCAAGGAAACAACAACCATATATATAGCCAACAAATCCCTCCTCGAGATATAGAACAAAAAATAATCCTACATATTACCCTAAACCCTATACATGAAACCAATCAATAACTAACTATTGAAAGTGATAACAATGGAGACTAACAATCACTAAGACACTAGCCTAGTGGTATAGATCAAGTGGTTGAGTGTTGTAAGATGTGATGAGAAGGTATCGAGGTCAAATCCCTAAGTGGCTATAAATTGCTATATAAGGGCCTCACTTGATGTCCCCATCAAGTTAGCTTTGTAATCAAAGCGAACGGGGTGCGGCCCCTTCAGGTGCCCCCCTTGTGATTTCTTCTTGTGGACATAGAAACCATGTTGGGGGGGTTTGTGAACCACATTGAAAAAAAACAATCACTAAGACACTAAGAAAAATGAGTAACATTTAATTACCTTCATTCAATAAGTTATGAATAATTACATGAATAAACCTCATGTCTATAGAAAAACAGGAGGTGAAGTTGGGCTACCAAACCCCATTGTCAAAAGATACCTTGATTTACGGAACACTTTTCATTTTTTGAAAAGGTACAAATGGCACTTCTAGAATGCTCTAATTCACTTTCCAAAAATTAAAACTTATTCTAATATTTTGCAAACGAGAAATTCCATTTAAGAAAAAATTGTCCTTGAGAAAATCCTATTTTGGAAAAGGCTCCAAAAAACCCAAATCATAAACTATGTCTTCAGATTTGTTCTTTTGGGTGCTTGGCCTTCATTAGCCACTTATTTTTTATGCAATTCAGGGGAAACGTACGTGTCAAATGGATCCATTAATGGTTATTGTTATCACAGATCTTATAGTTAACTCGATTGATAAATCATGTATAGGATGGCAGAGGGGATAGGAAACCAAAGTTCTGACCTACAAAAACTATAACCCCCAAAAGATGGATGGTTCTCATGCCGGTTAGGACTTCCTTCACTTTGTGCCACTGGATAATCCCAAGTGACAATGGGGGAGGACCCAGACTGATCCTGAAAGGATAGGCCTAAATCAAATCACCAGATCAAACTCCCAATGGAGAATACGTAAGGTGAGTGCTTGAAACCCTATATTCAAGGGATAAACCACAAATTGAGGAGTAGTTGAGTAGAGTTGGTTAAAGACTTTAGGAAATATTGCTCAAGTAAAATAACACCGTGGCTTATGGAAATTGGGACTAGATCTAGGATTAGTGTATCGGTTCAAATGATCAAACCTGGGACCTTAGGGAATTTAAGAAAAAATTGAGAAATTCCCAGGATGAGGCTGATAAAAATAATTTAAGCTTCTTGCACACTAACTTGGATGAAATATTTGACAATTAGAGAAAGTCCAAGTGAAACCAGAAAAAAGGACACAGAGAAACTGGCTTCCAGACAAAGAGGGGTGCTACCTCACTAAGGGATCAATATTTGGAGATGGGTAAATGGATTCCAATGATGAATCCTAGGAGGGAGAGGGGATTCTTTTGGATGGACGAAAAAACCCAGATCACCGAATTTGCAGATTCCCAGTGCAAATCAATCTGGTATTTTTTCCTAATTCTAAAGAAGGGTTTTTCAATAAAAGCAGTGATGGGCAATGCATGAGAAAATAAATAGGTAAATAAATTATCTGAGAGATGTACCTGAATCATTTTTATGACCTTGTGGATGATGAAGAATTCCGTTCTAATGATCAAGTGAGAGTTCCAAGCGAGATCTTAGTGGATTTTTGCTTCTTCAATGACCATATCACCCCTTCAACCTATCAAACTAAAGGAAATCAATTAGTAAGAAAAATGAATAGGATACGCAACAAAAAGTGTTAGATTTTCTTAATATTATAGAAGTATATATTAATTTCATTTATCAATAGGATCACTAGAAGATAGACACAGCACAAAACAATAACATAAGTATTTTTCACCTGGGAAACCCAAATGGGAGAAAACCGAGCAACCTTTTTCTAGAGATAATAATTTTGAGATCAGAGTACAATGAAGAAAGAAAAGAAAAATATGGAAATTCTTTCCAAATATTGAAACCCTGAAAAACCGTCTTCTTCTATAGTTTTTGCAAACGTCTCTCTCTCATAGAAAACTGTGCACTTCTTTGAGTTGTTGTGTTGCTGCTGTGTATAAAAATGAGGAGGGGATCCTCCTATTTATACTATTTTCCCACTAACAAATTAACTGAGGCCAACTTCACTTGGGGGAGAAATATAATTTCATATTTTATAATTTTATTTTATTTCTTTATTGTTGACTTTTTACCCCAACGTTTACATTGTTCTTTCTAGGGTTTGTACGAATGATTACAACAAGTTCAACTCCCAAAGCAGGACAATAAGAATACCTTCTGAAGTTGCACAAACTCCAAAACTCCCTCTCAACAAGGAAGGTATTATTCAGTCTTCATCAACATCATGATCATTTGGGTTTCATCTGTATATCTATACTGTCTCCATCATCTCTAAACATACTGAAGGTTGTCTTATGAATTTGTTCTATCTGAATGTATGAGAGAAAATATTTTTCTACCTATCTGTGTCTATAGTCGATGGAATACTTCCATACCTGGCTAGAGATCATGGATGAGCACACATGTATGACCATCTACTACATGTTCGTCTCATCTTTCGATGGGGTACTCCCATACCTAGATGAGAACCTGAATGAGTAGAGTTACATGTTCAATCACATAACCATCTACTGAATCTCTGACTCATCTACCGATTGGATTTCTCCCATACCTGACTAAGCACCTGGACGAGCAGAGGCACCTGTTTGAACCCAAACATATACTACCTATATGTCTCATTTTTTGATGGGATTTCTCCCATACCTGGCTAAGAACCTTGACGAGCAGAGGCACCTATGTGAACCCGGCCATCTACTACCTGTCCATCTCATCTAACAATGGGATTTCTCCAATACCCAGATAAAAACTTGGACGAGCAAAGGTACCTGGGAAAGGGTATAGTGAGTGTCTCTTAGCCATATATCCCTCTCAAGGAGGGATACATTCTCACCCTAGGAAGAGGATTGGTGAGAACATCTGCAGTCTCGTCATCTATCAGAATATATTGTATCTCGACCGCACCTTTCTGCACCATATCATGTATGAAGTGATATTGAATATCTATGTGCTTTGACTTTTCATGAAATATAGGATTCACTGACATTTGCACACAACGTTGGTTATCACAATGAATCACGGTTGGCTCTAGAATCCAGCCAAACAATCCTGCAAGAAGTTTATGAAGCCAAACTGCTTCTCGGGACATTCAACTAGCAACCATATACTCATCTTCTGCAGTACTGAGAGCTACTGATTTCTGCTTCCTACTGCACCAATAAATAATTGTAGAACCCATACTGAAACAACATCCTGAAGTACTCTTTCTATCAGTAGAGCATCCAGTCCAATCTAAGAATGTAAACCCTTGCAATTTCAAGTCACATTCTAAATCATATCGTAAACCATATCCTGCAGAGCCACGTAAGTATCTGAGCACATGTTTTGCAGCAATTCAGTGAATTTTCCTCAGTTTGCACATGAAATCACTGATAGCATTCACAAAAAAACAAATATCTAGTCTGGTGTTCATCAGATACATCAAGGACCCAATCAACTAGTGATACATGGTGGGATCAATCAAATTTGAATCTGAAGCAGAATCCCTCAGCTTCTTCAAGTTTGCATCCATAGGAATAGCTATGGACTTGCAGTCCAACATTCTAAATCTCTTCAATATATCCATGGTGTATTTTCCTTGTCCTAGGAAAATATCTTTCTGCCTCTACCATACTTCTAATCCCAAAAAGTATTGCATCAATCCAAGATCCTTCATTTCAAACTCAAAGGCGAGTTTCTTCTTACACCATAAGAAAAGTTTCTCATTTCTAGTAAGAAACAAGTCATCAACATATAGCACCAAAATCAGTGGCTCATCATGCACAACCTTGTAGTAAAGGTTGGGGTCTAGATCAGTTTTGGTGAATCCCAGACTCACCAGGAATCCGTCTATCTGTCCATACCAAGCACGAGGTGCTTTCTTGAGTCCATATAACGCCTTTTTCAACTTTCATACATGAGACTCCTTTCCATGGACAACAAACCCTTTTGGTTGTTCAATATATACTTCTTTCTCAATAATACCATTGAGAGAGGCAGTCTTGATATCCATCTGATGCAACTTCCATCCTATATATGAAGCAATAGCAATGATCAATCTGATGGAAGTGTATCGAGCCACATGAGCAAATGTCTCATCATAATCGACTCCCTCTTTCCAACAGAACCATCTGGCAATAACTATGGCCTTATATTTGTCAATACTCCCATATGCTCCATGTTTGATTTTGTATAGCCATCTGAAGTTACAACTGACTTCCCCTTAGGTATCCATACCATATCCCATGCATCATTCTTCATGATGGATTGATATTCTTCCACCATGGCACCCTTCCAAACTTGGTGTCTAGATGCATCTTCATAAGTGGTGGGTTCTGAGTCAATGATATGACTCATCAATGCAACATAACTAGAGAACCTCTGAGTTATTTTTCTTTCTCTAAAAGTTCCATGTGGAGCTTCATGCCCCTTTGCATCCTGTAAGGTCTGTTATTCCCATCTAGGTATTTTTCGACTTACTGTCATATCCTCGGGAATATCAACTGTCATGACTAGATCAATGAGATCAATGGTTTCATCTTTTCCTGCTAACTCATTCTGAATTGGGGAAGGAGACGATCTCATCTCCAATTCCTCATCATTGATATCCATGTCTGATCCTATGCCTTTTCTAATAGCCATTTCTTCTTCAAAGGTCGCATCCCTGCTAACTTCGATATGTCTGGATCCTAGGATATAAATTATGTGGGCCTTTAAGGATTCATTGTATCCCATGAAATTTCCCTTATTTCCAGAAGGTTCTAAATTTTTACTTTTCTCCCTGGTCACATGAATGTAGACTAGATAGCCAAAGATTCAAAGGTGACCCACTTTTGGTTTTACTCCTGTAAGGGATTCTTCAGGAGTCATGTTCTTCACTATCTTATGTGGGAATATGTTATGTACATATACAAATGTTCTGGATGCTTCTTCCCATAAGAAAATGGGTAGACTTTGGTCACGAATCATATATTTGGCTGCCTCCACAATTGTTTTGTTCTCTCTTTTAGCAACCCCGTTTTGTTGGGGATTATAGGAAACTGTAAGCTCCCTCTTAATTCCATCTTCTTTGCAAAAATCATTGAATTCCGTAGAGGTATATTCTACACCATTATTTGATCTTAGGATCTTGATCCATTTCCTTGAAAAATTCTCGACTTGTGCTTTGAACTCCTTGAATTTATTGAGAACTTCCTCGGATTCCTTGGTCTTAAGAAGGTGGATCCAAGTCTTCCGTGAGTAGTCATCAATGAAGGTCACATAGTAATGATATCCTCCCAATGAGGAAACTGTCATTGGGCTGCACAAGTCAAATTTCACTAGATCCAAGATTTCTTTGGATATGCTCTCACTATCTAGGAATGATTTCTTGGAATTCTTTCCAAGTGCAAATCCTCTACATGTTCCATCATGTTGTACCTGTAGCACCGGTATACCTGTAACTATATTCTTCACTGCCGGGAGAGCTCTGTAATTTAGATGAGCTAGTAATTTGTGCCATAGCTCACCCATACTTGTAGATTCATGGACTAGGTCTTGGACTGGTGGAGTGTTCAGCCAATAAAATCTCTCCTCTCTCATACCAACTATTTTGGTTATATCCATGCTTGAGTTCATCTGCCAAGCAAGTACTTTTCCATCCGAAAATGCTACTTTATATCCTTTGTCTTCTAAGGCTTAGATGGAAACATGATTCCTTTTCATACCAAGTACGTAGAGCACGTCACTTAAGTGTAGAGTATCATTAGACTCTAGCTGAAGGCAGGTATCGCTAGATGCCTTCACAGTGTATTTGGCATCATCTCCAAGTACAACACAGATATGAGAATCTTTCTCAACTACTTCTGAGATATTTTCTTTATATTCTATTATGTATCTAGATTCACCACTATTTATAAGCCAAGTATCACTAGTGGTGGGAACCATACCTGATAGAGCTGATATGAAGAAGAATTATGTACGATCTTCATTCTTCTGTTTCTTTTGATGATGATCTTCCTCTACATCAGCAGTTGAAGCTTCATGCTTCCTTTTGTGAGAAATTCGACAACTACTGGCACAATGACCGTATTTCTTGCACATGTAGCATTGGATCTGAGATAGATCCTTCTTTTATTTCTTCTGATATGGGGAGGACTTGATCTCTTATCTTGATGTTTGTGAATGCCTGGATTCCTTCCCCTTCCATTTCCTTTCTTCACATGATATATGAACGCTTATTTTCCTCAAGTTGAATGCCATGAAGTCTTTGGCATGCTGCGATTCGTGTTTCTACCTGAGTGCATTCTGCCCATAGCTTATCAAATTTGGGAAACTTGGTCTGACCCCTTAAATTTTGGATAAAAGACTCCCAATATGGTGGGATACCATTTAAGGTGGTCATAACAAGATCCTTTTCTTCAAGATTGTCTCCACTGGACTTTAGCTTTTCCCAGAGCTCGGTGACCCTCATGAAATATGAATCAATATTCTTGGACTTCGTCATCTTCATGTTTGAAAGTTGATTCCTCAATGTGAGAGTCACATTGATGCTACTATGTTCAAATAACTTCTTTATAGTTTTGAACATCCTCCTCTCCATCATCTTTTCTGAGATCTGAGGAACCAAGTGATCTCTAACTAAGTCCACTAAAATCCTCCTTGCTTTGGCATCATCCTTTCTCTAGCGAGGTTTGTTTTCTTCAGTTTCTGGTTCTGGGAAATTTTCATTTACAAACTATAATAGGTCATTTTATTGTAGTAGAATAAGAACCCTATACTTCCAGGTGATGAAGTTGGAAGCCCCTTCCAAACGATCTTCAACCTTCATGATGATCATCTTGACTATAGATCTCGATCTAAGACCCTCGTAGAGGCTAGGTCAAAAATGAAAGTTGTAGTTTTGGAAAATTGACTCCATATATAAATTCTCCCTAGAGAGGCGAGTTGAGTAGAGGTAAATTCGAGCCAAAACTGTGGATAAAGTAGTTCAAAACTGGAAACCCTAATTTTTGTTGCAACTGCAGAATTAGGTCAAAATTGAAAATTCTCAGAATTGAATTCTGTCTTCACCAAAAGATGTGCCCTCCTTAGAACGAAATTATGAAGGCTCTTTTTCTTCCAAAAGGTTGAGTGAAGACCTGGAAAGATGAAACCCTAGTTACGACAGGTTTCCGAGAGAGTTTGGGCAATGGCTTCTTCTATCACTGCTCTGATACCATGTTAGATTTCTTAATATTATAACAATATATCTTAATTGCATTTATCAATAGGATCATTAGAATATAGACAAAGCACAGAACAATAACATAAGTATTTTTCACCTAGGAAACCCAAATGGGAGAAAACCCAACAACCTTCGTCTAGAGATAATAATTATGAGATCAGAGTACAATGAAGAAAGAAAAGAAAAATATGGAAATGCTTTCCAAAGATTGAATCCCTGAAAAATAGTCTTCTTCTGTAGTGTATGTAAACTTCTCTCTCTCCCAAAGAACTGTGCACTTCTTTGAGGTGTTTTGTTGTTGCTGTGTGTGAAAAATGAGGAGGGGTGCCTCCTATTTATACTGTTTTCCCACTAAAAAATTAATTGGGGCCAACTTCACTTGGGGGAGCAATATAATTTTATATTTTATTTCTTTTATTGATGGCTTTTCACCATAAGTTTTACATTGTTCTTTATAGGGTTTGTATGAATGATTACAACCAGTTCAACTCTCGAAGGAGGACAATAAGAATAGCTTCTGAATTTGCACAAACTACAACATAAATAAAGTACAAGAAATGAAAAATCATCAAGAAAGAATCACTCCCTGAAACACAAAAGTCGAGAGACGACATAGAGTGAGTCCCCCCACCAGTTCACCTTCCTCAAGTGCGCCCCCTTCGACCCACATACGGGTGGGTACAAGAAAAAAATACAAGACATATCTCGAAATCAACTCAATGCATAAGAATAACAATGACAGTCATCAATTCATTGACTCATCAACAATACTCAAGTGTGTAATCCCAGACAAATCCCTTTATTCAATATTCCGGTGCCAAAGCTCATGGTTTACAATGGGAGGATCACCTCTCTTAAATATCTTGAGAGTGTGACCACATTTCACTTAACTATCATCCGACGATTGAGATTAAGACATCATCAACGGTGGAGATAAAAAAAAGGCATAGATCAATACATGGATCAAGATGACCACATCAAAGGGTGTGCACTTTTTCTCAAGGACGCCTTGCTAAGGTGGAAATCATAATATAACATAAAATATAACATGATAATACATGAAAGGGGGTCACTATGGGCTTAATTCACCCTAGGCCCCATTACAACCTCATATCATAAGATATAACCATACAATATATCATGTATCCAAGTTGAGGGTGTTAGGATTAATTAATCCTCCTTTGTCCAATATAGTCTATTTGGTCATATTTCCTAACTCAGTAAGTTATTATCATTGAACTAGAGTATGGTGGACACATCAAGAGGTTATCTTCCACTTACTGCATGTGCATGCATGAGTTTATGTACCTATAGGACCATTACCTACATTATAGGAGACCACTCTAAGTTCCACCTACAACCTCCTTCAATTGGTTATGGTAAGTAAGTAGTTATGTCGAGTTATCATCCAATTACAATCAGTTAGATCACTATGAATCAGCCTAGTGCCAATTTTGCATGCATGCAGGGAGTGTGGCGCCTTTTGTACACTTCCTCATCAATTAACTTATTGTAGACTAATTTATACATCCAGAGTTAAACTAGTGATCTCTAAATGTGACTTTTCCAGACTAAGTTAAATAATCAGACAGTTAGAACTGATAGATTCGAATCCTATATTTAGCATTTTAATTTTATTTATTGTATAATCATTGTATTATGGATTAATGAATGGAGATTAATGTTGTGATTATCTGAGCAATTCTTGTCCGATTTATCTGAAATTTGTGTCATGAATTATTTTCCTAATGTATATTGATCTCAATTACTCCATTGCATAATTCCTTTCCAATATCTCTCATATTGGCCTATAGATCTATGGTTCTCAAATTTAACAGCGGGACCCCCCTTGGGGAAATTTTTCACTGACTGAGCCAAAAATAAAATAACCCCAAAAAAAAATGCCAACTGAAACTGCTAAAGAATTGTTTGGGGATCCAAACTACATCATCTGATCAATTTCCAAGCAATTTCATTGACTCAATAGGACAAATCGATTTTCTCAGTGAATTTCCTAGTTCATGTTTTGTGGTACATCCTCTGAAACTGATAAAAACCATCATATATATGTTCAAGCTGAGAACTAGGGAAAATTGATTGTTCTGGATGATATATAGATGTAGAATAATGGTATAAGTGACTACTCATACCCACTGGAACACTGCAATTCTCTAGGAGAACCAAAATCGATGCCATCTGTAGTAAAATTTGATCATTTGGCTAATAATAAAGTGATAATAATCATTGATCATGAGATCTGGGGCCAAACTCTCAAAACTGAAACCATAGTATTGGTCCTGGTCATGTCTGGTACAAATATAAGCAATGTTGTTTTTGAGTCATTGCTTTGAGAATCTTGTTTGACTTGGTCAACTGGGTTGACTGGGTCAAAGTACCCAAATTGAAGGTGAGATATTGTAACCATATGATCCTACATGCATCCAAGGTAAGAAATGCTCCAAGGTGTATATCAAAACCAAACTTAAATCATATTATTCATAATCATGGTGACAATAATAACATAGTTGCACGAGTGCCACTCCTGGGATTTTGGCAACCCATACCTGACGTTTCCCCACTCTTGGGAGCTTGGGAGATGGTACGAAACGTCCCCTTTTTTATGGGAGCTTCTTTGGGAACTTGGGAGATTTTTGGGAACTTGCTTTTTCCGCTCCCATTTTCACTGGGAGCTTGTAGAAGCTCCCTGTTTGTTTGGGAGCTTCCAGAAGCTCCTAAACAAACAGGGAACTTCTACAAGCTCACGACCATGTGGAGGAAAAAATTATAAGAAAAGTGTTGAAAATGAATTGAATGATTGAAGTTTATTGTGTCAAGAAATCACCAATAATAAAAATTCCAATTGAATCTATCAATAATGCCATTTTTGTTTCAAGGTTATATAAATAAAGAGGGACCACACCTCTTAAATGTTTAGATCTATTCACACTCAAAATATATGCTGCAAGTGTACTTAAGTGAATACAAATGGATCTTTACAATACTAAGATATTGAACAACTTTAATTCATATCTCAAATGATTATAGATAGCTTACGTTATTCATACTAACTGGTATAGCAATTTAGCATCATAAACCATATCATACTCAAGATACCAAAAATATTGAAAGTTTGTTAGTTGAACTTAAAACAATCAAGTTCATTCACATTAGAAGTAAGTAGTAGTTACCATAAAAAAATGTAGAGGCACCCAAAGACTAAACACTCTTAGGAGAAATAAGATAGATGGAGTTGGAACAAGGAATTAGAAACATATTTAATCTTATGATTTATGAACCTATTAGTGCTTCGTACACATATATGCAACCTGCCTTTACAAACTCATACAATGAGATTTGTATAATGTGGACCTAGAGGAGTGAGCAAATTTAAAAAGAATGAATTTCATGACACTACTGGAGGATTAAGAGGATAAAATAGTTTATGCTATAAAGTTAATCAATTATGTTTTTTTAAGTTTATTTTTTTAAATATATTTTAAAAAATTAATATATATTATTGTCACTCCCAACCCTACGTTTCCTGCGAATTTGGCCGAAGCTTCTAGCCGTATCTAATACCCGTGTCCGCGTACCCAACATACTCGCGTTCCAAAAACTTGTGCAACATAGAGTAATAATAATAGTAATTAATATATACCTGTGGCTTTGAAAAATCTTGGAACCTTCTAGAAGTCTGTTTGTGCACGCCCTACTTACAAAGTTTAAATTGTGTGCTAATGCTAGGTGAGGATGGAAAACAAGGCTAAGGAAAAGGGAGATGACTTGTACCTGACTTTGATCATATGATATTTCAGAATGTTTGATAATTACACATGACCATAGTGACATATACATGACATATGAACAATAGGGGATGGTGGTGTCTCACAAGTGTATAATCTAACCTAAAAATATCCCATTCAACTCTAACAACATGTCTACAACTCACATCCAAACTAAGAACAAGCTCTGTGAGGATCTTTACTACGACCCTTATGTTGAGTACACAAGAACTGTAATGCGGAGACCCTAGGAGACACTATGAATTAGTGGTCCCTTGCCTCATCTCACATCAAAGCCCACAGACTCCATGAGGAATTAATCATTACATTTCAAATAGTGTCCAACATTATTTAGATTTAGCATTTTTTATCCACTGCTTTTTCTTTAGGCCTTTCACAATTTTATTTTATAACCCTTTGTTGAGTTGTGTCTAAAGACATAGTTTGTATTTATTTTGAGGGCTTTGCATTTCAATAGATAGAATTTATAGCACATAATGCATGTAATGATGGTAAACACATTGCTTCAAGTTTTAGATGACACTCTTTGGGTAACTCAGAGCCAAGGCACATAAAACATGGGATCCATCATGCATAGAGGTCAAAGTGGGGAAAGTGATCTTCAATCTCATAAGTATTGATCAAGCTAAATTCATGGGTTAACAATCAACCATGGATGAACTGTATGGATGAGGACAAGTGAAACATGGAACCAACATAGCACTAAGGTTTAATATTTCTATAAATAATGTCATAAGAAATAGTATTCAACATCAAGTAATTCGATCAATCTTTTCACAAATTCAAGAATTAGTACATATATGAGCATAGGTCACCATGGTCATCCTAACAAGACAATCCTAGGTGTTTGACATACATCATAGAGAAAACTCAAACCAAGGAAACATATACCTGATCTCACCATATATACCTATCTCCATCGAATAGGGCCCTTCTGTAACTGTGTGTACCATATCTGATCTGCTACCCTGCTAAAATGATCTAGGTCATCATTGAAATCATCTCAATGGACTAATGCATCTAATTCATGGTAAGGAAACTATGATGAACAAGGCTCTAAAATGGCTGAGGCTGTAATGATCCATGCTAAAACCCCATGTGAAAAATAGCTCGAAATAGATTAAGAGATAGATTTGTATGCTGCATCATGGTAGCCCAGCTGCAAATTTGATAACATATGGCTCCAACTGGGAAAAGTACTCTAATGAAGAGAGTTCTTGAGAAACTCATAAATCTCTGGTCTACAACACCATCAACAACAAATAATCCAACACTCCAACTTTTTGCTTCCTCTCCAGGTGTTACTTGTTTCTACGCACAGGGAAGCAAGAAATACTAGAGCAACATGCATGGGAAAAATATATTCATAAAAATAAATTGATAGAAGTAAATGCTGGGAATTAAATTCTACTCTAAACAACTTCAAACAGAAATAGACTACATAAAGACTCATAAGACTTAGGACACATGAAAAACAGAAAAGACTCAACTAGTGATCAAAGAGCTTATTCATTCCTACCTACCCTATTCTAACCAATCAAACAAGTACTAAGTAAAATCATAGATCCACTACAACCACTTGATGAATGGATCAATTGATTGTTCCTTACAATTAATGAAACAACAAGTCAGAGATGGTTTGGAAGTAATATAAAAAGAAATTGAATCCATTTTGACCTACTGTGTGAGAATGAGATAAAGACATGGATAATAAATATTAAAATCATCCTAGGGATGCGAATGATTTTTGCAAACTTCATCCATCAAGATAATAATATGATCATAAAAGTAGCACGAGTTCGTTCTTGATGGAAAAAGGAAATATGACTCGTAATTCAACCACTCTAGGCAATTCTTTGTTTTCTCCTCTTCCCAACTACGACATTCAATTATGTTAACTCTCGAAAAACTGGGAAAACCAAATGGGGATAAGTTGTAATGTAATGAAACTGAGATTGGGATTAATCCCATTTGTTGTTAAACAAAAGAGAAAAGAAGAAATTTATGTTTATACACATTCTCCAACCACCCATAAGAAAGATTTATAAATTGAAAAATATTATTCATCAAAGTTGATTGAGAATGGAAATGAAGTGTCTTTTCTCCAATTATGCAACAATGCTCAGATTCATGACTAAAAATATCAAAAGTAACAACTCGATCATAACACAAACCCATAGAATAAGACTAAAAAATTTGGGACAGGCGGGTGGATTCAAAATTTTCCCCCAGATGACTTGGAATAATTTATCTCAGAAAACGTTTTCAATTGAATTCTAGGAATGATTGCAAGATCTAAAACAAGGTAAGTATCCGCGCATTTAACCAACACATCCTGATTAAGGATTGGATGATGAATTTTATCAATACCAATAGGACAAGGATGTTCAATTACAATCATATCACAATTATCATGCGATTGATCTTCAAAAGAAGTCAGATTATTCTCAAAATTTTCTTCCTCTGTAAGGATATGATAAAAAACATAATCAAAATCTGTATGGATTGAACATTGGCTCAAATTATGATCAACCAGGAAATAATTATGGAGTTGTTCTCTATAAGGATCTTCAATGGTTTCACTAATGAGAGAATCAACTATGGATAGGTTCTGATAGTAATCATTTTGTTCTTTATTTGTGCCTTCTTCCGGTAATGATGACAAGATCCTAAGAATTTCCCCTTCTATATCAACATCAAGGTCATAACCCTGAAGGGTCATCATTTGATCATCATCATTATCTTGCATCAAATCGTCACTCAAAGGCATATTCATTGTTGGCTCGGGAGAGGAGGAATCAATTTGATTAGGAAAATCGTTAGTTATCTCATTATGATTATCCTAATGATCTGTACGAGATTGATCCTCAACAACACTATCATTATTTGGCTCTATGGATTCATCAATGTTTTTAGCCCATTCTTCTCTTAATAACTTAGTGAACATGTCATATACAATGATGGATCCTGGTGCTAACGTATATAACCAAAAATCGGCATTTCCTCCTAAGGATTCACCTAGGGCTCATATATAGACATCTTCATGCTCTACGCCAAGAGATTCCATATAACACCAAAAAGAATCCAAGTGATTTTAGTTGATTCGATTGAATTTACAAAGAAACAAAGCAACCCTTCATTGTATCTTTTTGTCATAGGATGAGGTGCCTCATAGACTTGAGAGAAGTCAAAGCGGGATAAAAGTTGTTTTTTAAGCTTAGTTGGATTTTCCTTGATTTCTTTGAAATATTGGAGGAATAAATTAGAGTTCATTATGATTTTTATGGGATGGGTTTGCTTCTCAGTGGAGTCGCGTTGTGGAGTCTTTAGGTGAACAAATTGCCATGTTCATCGAAAATAAATGTCGTAGCAAAGATAAAAGTAATATAGTGATTGTGAAGGATTTAAACAATTGAAAATGAAATCACTATATTTAAAATTGGATGTGATATGAATGAATATAAAAGATGAACGCATTCACATACACCGAAGGTAGGTAAGAGTCTACCACTGAGTGCAAATAATGTTGGCAAACAACAAGAGTAGATATTAAGAGAAATTTCAAACCAAGGAAGGATTGTACCTCCCCGAAAACGGCGCCAAAAATGTTATCACGAATATTGTAGTTGCCTTGATTGATAAATCCTGTATAGAATGACATAGGGGACAAGCAACCAAAGTCATGACCTACAAAAACCCTAACCCCCAAAAGATGGATGGTTGTCACGCCGGTTAGGACTTCCTTCACTTTGTGCCACTGGAGAATCCCAAGTGACAATGGGGGAGACCCAAACCTATCCTAAAAGTACAGACCTAAAGCAAATCATAAGATCAAACTCCTGATGGAGAATACACACTATGAGTGCTTGAAACCCTAGATTCGAGGGATAAACCACAAATTAAGGATTACTTGAGTAGGGATGGTTAAATACTTTACGAAATGTTAATCAATTAAAATAACACAGTGGCTTATGGAAGTTGGGATCAGATCTAAGATTAGTGTGTCGGTTCAAATGATCAAACCCGGGACCCTGGGGAGATTTAAGCAAAAATTGAGAAATTCCTAGGAAGAGGTTGATAAAAATGATTTAATCTTTCTGCACACCAACTTGGATGATTTTTTTGACAATTAGAGAAAATCCAAGTGAAACCGGAATAAAAGGACACAGAGAAACTGACTTCCACACAAAGAGGGGTGCTACCTCACTAAGGGACCAGTGCTTGGATATGGGCAAATGGAGTCCAATGCTGAATACTAGGAGGGAGAGGGTATTTTTTGGGATGTCCAACAAAACCTAGATTGTCGAATTTGCATATTCCCAGTGAAAATCGATCCGGTGATTTTTCCTAATTCTAAATAAGGGTTTTTCAATAAAAGCAGTGATGGGAAATGCATGAGAAAATCAATAGGTAAATAAATTACTTAAGAGATGTACTTGTATCATGTTGATGACCTCCTAGATGATGAATAATTTCGTTCTTCTAATAAATTGATAGTTTTGAGTGAGATCTTTGTGGATTTTTGCTTCTGTTAATTACCCTAATGCCCCCTTCAACCTGTCAAACCAAAGGAAATCAATTAGTAAGACAAATAAACATGATATGCAGCATAAAGAAAGTATGGGAATGAGAAGTCATCAAGAAATAATCACTCCTTGAAACACAAAACCCTAGATCTTGCACAGAGTGAGTCCCCTCACCAGTTCTCCTTCCTCAAGTGCGCCTCCTTCAACCTGCAGCCAAATGGGTACAAAAAAAAAATACAAGATCTATCCTGAAATAAACTCAGTGCAAAATAATAACAATTCTAGTCATCAAATCATTAACTCATCAATAATACTAGAGTGTGTAATCCCAGACAAATCTCTTTATTCAATATTTCGGTTCTAGAGCTCACAATTTAGAATGGGGGTATCACCTTGCTTAAATAGCTTGAGAGTGTGTCCACATTTCACTTAACTATCATCTATCGATTGAGATTAAGGCATCATCAACGGTGGACGCCTCCCTAAGGTGGAAATCAAAATATAAGATAAGATATAACATGCAAATACATGAAAGGGGGGCACTAGGGGCTTAATTCACCCTAGGCCCCATTATATCATAAGATATAACCATACAATATATCATCTAGCCAAGTTGAGGGACACCCCTTAGGGGACGTTCTCACTGGCTTAGCCAAAAATAAAATAATTCAGAAACAAATGCTGACTGAAACTGCTGAACAACTATCTGGGGAGCCAAACTGCATCATCTGATCAATTTCCAAACCATTTCCTTGACTCAATAGGCCAAATCAATTTTCTCACTGATTTTCCTAGTTCATTTTCTTGTGGTACATCCTCTCAAACCGATAAAAATCATCATAACTCTATTCAAGATGAGAACTTGGGCAAAATGACTGTTCTAGATGATCTAGAGACATTGAAGAATCATATAAGTGACTACTCATACCCCTTGGAACACTACAATGCTCTAAGAGAACCAAAACCATTGCCATCTGTAATAAAATTGGATCATTTGGTCAATATTAAAGTGATAATAATCAAACTCTCAAAACTCTCAAAAACCGAAACCACAGTATTGGTCCTGGGCATGTTTGGGACAAATATAAGCAATGTTGTTGTTTGATTCACTTCCTTAGGAATCATGTTTGACTTGGTCAACTGGGTTGACTAGGTCAAAGTACCCAAACTCAAGGTGAGATATTGTACCCATATGTCCTGCATGCATCCAAGGTAAGAAATGCTCCAATGGTGTATATCAAAACCAAACTTAAATCATGTTATTCATAATCATGGTGACAATAATAATAATAGTAAGTAAGATATACCTGTGCCTTTGAAAAATTTTGGAACCTTCTCGAAGTCTTCCTGTGCATGCCATACTTACAAATTTTAAACGATGTGCTAAGAATGCATGAGGATGGAAACAAGGCTAAGGCAAAGGGAGATGACAACTTGTACCTAAGTTTGATCATATGATATTTCATAATGTTTGACAATTACACACAACCACAATGACATATACATGACATATAAACAATAGGGGATGGTGGTGTCTCACAAGTGGATAAGATAACCTAAAAAGATCCCATTCAACTCTAACAACATGTGTACAACTCACATCCAAGCTAAGAACAAGCTCCGTGAGGATCCCTTCTCCCTTGCCCCTTGCTAAGAACAAGCTATGAAATTAATCAATTATATTTTTTAACCTTTTTTTAATATATTTTAAAAATTAATATATATATATATTATTGCCGCTCCCAACCCTATGTTTCCTGCGAATTTGGGTGAAGCTTCTAGCCATATCAGATACTCGTTTCCGCATACCCAACATACCCGCATTCCAGAAACTTAGACTAATAATAATAGTAAGTAAGATATACCTGTGCCTTTGAAAAATATTGGAACCTCCTGGAATTCTATTTGTGCATGCCATACTTACAAAGTTTAAACAGTGTGCTAATGTTGGGTGAGGATTGAAAACAATACTAAGGAAAAGAGAGATGACTTGTAGATGACTTTGATCATATGATCTTTCAGAATGTTTGACAATTACACACGATGACAATGACATATACATGACAGCTAAACAATAGGGGATGGTGGCGTCTCACAAGTGGATAAACTAGCCTGAAAAGAGCCCATTCAACTCTAACAACATGTGTACAACTCACATCTAAGCTAAGAGCAATCTCTTTGAGGATATTTACTAGGAGTGCATGAAATAATTATGGATTCTTTGTGTCTTTCACGAGATGGTAAATCTAAACAACATTCACTCAAGTAAATTTGGAGAAGATGTGCGGCTAAATAAAAATTGCATTAAACCATAAACTATGGATTTATATATCTTGTGGTGGCATAACAAAGAAACTATAGCCATAAATATAAACTTGGAAATTTACAAGGATGCTTCACCTTTTACAGAGATTCAGTTCTCAACACTTTCACAAAACACAGAAGCTTGAGCTTCAAACTCTTCACAAGTTTTTTCCTTCTTCTTCTCCAACCACATACACACTTATCTTCTTCTCTCTATGTCTTCTCCTGTGTATTTTTACAATCTTCTTCTTCTTCATATAGACAAACTAAAAACTCTTCTACCGACTTACATTAAATACTGTAATAACTATCTACCTAGAAACTTAACTTCAGAATTTTAACTCGACTGGTGTATATATGAGAGGCGTGAACTCTTCATTCTGTCAGACTGGCTGAAAAAAATTGACTTGCTACAGACTATGACAAATTCAACTGATATGCTATGTGAATCAACGAGTAATTAATATTTCCAATAGGGGGGACATTTCCAATGGAGTTTTCAAGTTTTTGAGATGTGTGGGGGCATGGAAATGTGTTTTTTACCCTTGGGGATGCGTACCCATGAAATACTGGATTCAACAGACATATAAATCAAAGAAGCAAATGGACACACTATAGATGCAAATCACAATCAATGGATCTAGTTAACCATCATCTTTGAGGCCACTTTAATTGTTGAAACGAAACGAGGTCAATTTATTGTAATATCAGCTGCAATTTGTATTTCAGGTACCAATCAATAAGCCAACTTTTTCTGGGGGCTATCTTTACACACATGAAAATTTTTAAGGATCAATGATTTTCTCAAAGTGTCAAAACCATGGCGAATATCACTAATTCTTTAATTTGCAACCATAAAATGTTTAGTGATTTAAAAAAAATACTGAAATTTCTAAAAATCTTTATAGAGTTTTTGCACAATTTTGGCAATTTTTAGAGTAAAAAAAATATTCCATCGAATTTGGGTGAATCGTCTTTGAAAAAAAGGCAAGTTGGCAAATATTTTTTGAAAAAAAAGTCAAAACATAACCCATGGACTAAATTTTGCCCCTAAAATTTTCCTTGCTTACAAGCCAGCAAACACTTAATAATGTTGAAATTATCGACTAGGTCTATTGTTGAAATTAACTTTGTTCTTGAGGTAGGCTAGAGAAGTAGGACATCAAATTCTCTACCATGCTGATGTAGATGATAATGATTACTGTATCTTTGTTGATGCAATTTTTTCTTGCTTGGTCTAGAAAAAATTGGCAAAGGTGACTAGAGGAGCATCTCAAAGAATTTTTTATTTTTGAAACTCCCACCCAAGTGGCTAGTCATGCGCAAAAGTATTTTATTCGATTGAATGAACATGGACATGAGACTATCTAGCATTCATGGGTACCTTGATGGACATAACAACCTTTGAAGTGAAAGATGCATGGCATGGATATCTAGGTGGTGTGATGCATGACAGGTGTGGACTAGCACTCATTCATTGAAGGTTGAAGATTCCAGCACAATCTCTTAATGAACTATGGCATTTTAGCGAATGATCTAGATAAGAGATTCAATGTGTTCCAAAGAGTTAATGCACGACATAAGAAAACTGCATAGTGTTATTATAGGAATGCCCATGGAAATCATAAATATATGTTTGAATTTTGATTATGATTGTTAAATTTATAACATAGGTATGATTTGATAGTAGTAACATTCACTTTTAACACTTTTAGAACACTTTCAACATGATATATCAGTAGCAGATAAAGTAATATAATAGCAGAAGAAGAAGAACCTAGCATACACAAAGGCTGTTAAAAATTGGCAACAAGGAAGGTATTATATTATTTGCATGTTTCCTTCCTTGATAGAAGACAAAAACAGGAAGCCAAATTGATCATTTCCTTTATCCAAAGTTTATACTTAGGAAAAGTGCATTATGTGATCTAATTTTAATTTTAATTAAGGGGGTCACTTTTATAAAGTTCAAGCGAAAAATAATTTAAGTGATGGCTAATCTAATAATGGCCACTGATCTCACTGGAGGATCTCATTCATTGATCCATACTAAGATTTAGGGTTTTCGCTTGGCCTTTGAGTTAAAAGGAGATTGATTTGGTGGCGAGGACACACACACACACACACATCGTTCTTTGACACACACATTATCAGAGAGAGATTTCTTGCTCATAGCTTTTAGTCGAAAAGTGAGAGAGAAAGTTCGCAGAAGAATTTTGCAAAGAGTAAGACTGAATAACATTTTGTGGAGATCGACAGAGAAACATAGGAAAATCACAGAGGCCATACATAGTGACGCGGAGGCTGTGATGCAGGTAGGCACATACATGATGTCAGCATCTGTACGCGGCCATATGGTGATTCAATATGTCATACGGGTGACATTAGCATTCGTACAGTGACACGGATGTCATACGAGTGATGTAGAGACCGTACAGGGAGATGCATGGTCATATGATCTTGTTGGGGTTTTCTTTGTGAGTTTCGGTTGTATGATTTTTCCAGTTAGGGGAAAATAAATTTATGGATTGTATTGTTCTATATCTTTCTAATAAAAATATCTTCTCAGACTGCTCCACCAGTTTTCCCATCTTGGGTTTTTTCAGGGGTTTTCATACCCGAAAATATTGGTGTCTCTATTGAGGTGATTGTTGTTCTTAAAGAGTTGGTTTTAAGGAAATTTACATGGTATCAAAGCTATTTTGAGTAGAGATGAGAGAAATCAACAGTATTCAATATATCAGGGGAAGATTTGCCGAAGACACAAACCTAGGGTTTTATATCTAGGGTTTGACAAGTACACTTTATTATGTGCGTACAATTGAGAGTCGGGGATAGACTCTAGGGTCACATTGACTCCAAGAAGGTTGTGTCCATAGATTCGATAGAGTTGGATAGATGGAAAAAGGTCAATGCTAGGTACATGTTGATTATCTTAGATGGGGTGAAGGATCACATAGTCCCTCACCTTTATGGGAAGAAAACCGTATTGGACATGTGGACGACTCTGGAAAGCCTTTACCAGAGTAATAAAGAGAACCAGAAGATGGTGCTACATGAGCGATTGTGAAGTATCAAGATGTCCAAGGGTGAAGGAGTGGTTCCTTATCTCACAAGGCTCACACAGATCAGGGATGAACTTGGAGTAGTGGGATCTAAGACTGAAGATGAAGAGCTAGTTTGGATAACCCTCAATGGGTTTTCTAAGCCATGGGATGTCTTTGTCAAAGGCGTGGTGGCTAGGGAAAATATCCCTAATTGGAAGAGATTGTGGAATGACCTTATGCAAGAAGAGATTTATATGGGTCAAGGTTCATCCAACAATGCCCCACAGATCATGGATGAAGAGGCTCTAGCCATAACTGGAAAGGGAAAGGGAAAGGACAAGAAGAAGAAGGGTGGTAAGAAGAGAATTGACATGTCCAAAGTTAAATGTTTTATCTGCCACAAGTCAGGACACTTTACCTCCTAGTTCCTAGACAGGAAGAAGAAGAACAATACACAGATGGAAGGTTCTACAAAGGTGGAAGAGTTTAGCAAAATCTTTGAAGGGGATTTTGTTTTGATATCTTGCATGCCAAGAACCACAGAAAGCAACATCTGGTACATGACAGTGGAGCATCTTGTCGCATGGTAGGACAATAAATGGTTCTTCAAAATCTTGTAAGAGGGTGGAGTAAATTTCCACATTGAGTTGGGAGATAATGTGCGGTATCAGACGTATGGAGTTGGTATTGTTTCATTTCAGAGAGATTCTAGAAAACCCCTTAGTTTTGATGATGTATTATACCTTCCAGTGTTGATAAAGAACCTCATATCAGTTTCCACCCCGGACGATCATGTTTTTCAAGTGAAGTTTCATGATAGGAAAGTGTATATCGGGCTGAAGGGGTCAGATAGGAGTTTGGATCAATTGATTGGGATCCAGAGTGAGAAGGTGTATATACTACACTTCGAGTCTGCAAAGCCTCTAGTCAGAAGCAATAGCAGTCAGGGTGAGTTGTGGCATAAGAGGATGGTACAGTTACATGATGTAGAACTAAGGCATTTGATACAGGAATTTACGGGATTTCCTTAGGTACATGAGGAGAGTCATAAAAGTTGTAAGGGTTCTGCGTTGGTGAACAACATCAGGAAGCCTTTCCCATATAGTGAGCACAAGTCTAAGGGGACCTTGGACTTGGTGAATTTGGATGTTTACGGACCCATGTGTGTCCAAAATTTCAGTGGCTACACTTATTGCGTCACATTCATTGATGACTATTCTTGGAATACCTGGATCTATTTCCTAAAGGCCAAGTTAGAGGTATTCGAGCGGTCTCAAGAGTTTAAGAATATCATGGAAAACCAAACAGAGAGGAAGATTTGGGTATTGAGGACGCACAAGGGGGGTGAGTACACCTCTAAGGAGTTATTGGATTTTTTTTCATCGAAGGGGATCAAAAAGGAGCATATAGTTCATCATACCCCACAGCATAATGGGGTGGTGGAGAGGAAGAATAGTACATTGGTAGGAGAAGCCAAGGCCATGCTATTTGATCAAGGATTTCACTATTCCTATGGGTCGAGGAATACAGGACCACAGTCTACATTCATAATAGGTGTCCCCACACAACTTTGGGGAGGAAGACACCCGAGGAGGTCTTCACAGGCACTAGGACATATGTGAGTCATCTATGCATATTTTATAGTGTCTAATATTGTCACATCCATACTAACACTAAGAAGAAGTTGGACCCTTATAGTGAGAAGGGGATAATAGGTTGTTGTATTGAGACTTATAATGCATACAGGGTATATATTCCAGCTTGCAAGAGGTTCATTGTGAGAAGGGATGTCTAGTTTGATGAGGAGAGAGACTTACAAAGATCTATGGACTTACCATCACATGAGCATCCAACATAAGACTCAGGAATCAAGTCGAAGGAGCAACGAGTACATGTACAGACACATGTTACAGGTTCTGGCAGTCAGATGGAGTCAGGTGGACAAGATATTTGGTTATTGACTTAGAAGATGAGCCGCAATAGGAGGAGGATATCCAACAGCAACAACAAGTAGACACTAGGCCACAAACTAAGTGGTTCAGGTCCACAGTTGAGGATTCCAAGCAGGTGACTCTTCTATAAAGCTCCATGAGGAGGAAAAAAACACCAAATAGACTTAGCTATATGGCACTAATGACGTAGTTTATTAACTCCGAGCCTTTATTGTTGGAACTTCTCACCTCCTACGAACATGATTTGTTTTCCTAACTTGAATCCTTAACAGCTAGAACAAATGAGTGATAACAATAAAGAGAAATTTTCGGAAAGATAAACATATATTTGGAATGAATCCTTCACCTGCAATACAGTGTGATGCTCCAACCTTCAAAAGTGCCAGATCTGCACAGTTACCTACAAAAAAAAATCACCAAGTATGCAAGATCAAGAGTACAAAAAGCAATATATTATACTATAGAAAAGACTAAGGAGTTTGATAATAAATTAGTGATTGAAACACAATAAGATTTATGGAAAATAAACTTTTTACTGCATAGTCAAATAAAGAGAGAGTTTACAACCATATTTCCTTAGTGTTGTGATGCCTCCTCTCATGCCAAGTCTTCTCCTCAAAGCTTCAACTTTCCATCCTTATGCTCGACCTATATTTGGCCAGAACTTTGGTGCAACAACATAACTTTTCCCTCCTTACCCATGGGGGGTGAACTAGTACTTATATCCCTTGGGAGGATAGGAATGGTTGAGAAAATGATGGATGATGTTGAAGGGAGATCATACTAAGGGGGATATCAAGTCCAAATGGTCCATAAGAGTAGGGATGAGGGTGCCACTAAACTGATCTTCGAGAAGCTTCGTGAATCTTCTCTTTTTTCCTTCTGAAACTCGAGCACCGTTGTTTTTCTATGGAGACATAGCATTACCAGGGCTGCACCGCTCATTGCTCAAAGGTGTGAGGCGGTGGCACCGCTAATTTTCAATTGAAAAGTGGCATTACTGAAAGAGGTAATGCTTATTGCATAAAGGGAAAAGGTGGCGGTGTACACAAGTATGAAAATATGAATCTTGGCCAAGGACCATCTTCACATTTTGGGGATTTTAGGCAATTTCTTATGTTTTGGCTCGCATTATATGGTCATGACGAGAATCGTGTGTAACAACCTTCTAGTTTCTAGGAGGCTACACAACATGATCTGTGGTAAGAGGATATGGTTGAGGAGTATGACTCCATCATGAAAAACGATATGTGGGAGGTTGTGTCGGGGCCAGAAGGAAAATGAGTGGTTGGATCCAAGTGGATCTATAAGGTAAAAGATGCATGAGGCAAAAGTATGGAGAAGTACAAGGAGTGATTCGTGGAAAAGGGGTATTCATAGAAGGAAGGGATTGAATGTGAGGAGACCTTTGCCCCTATCACCAAATACTCTTCTTTTTGGACTATTCTCTCATTAGCAGCAGAGATGGGTTGGCATGTTCATCAAATGGACATGAATACTTCCTTCCTCAATGAAGTTATAGAGGAGGAGGTATTTATTGAGAATCCTGAGGGGTTCAAGGTGGAGAATAGAGAGTTTCATGTATGTAGGTTGGAGAAAGCTCTTTATGGGATCAAGAAATCACCTCGAGCATGGTACTCGAGGATTGAAAACTATCTGGGGGAGATGGGATTCCAGTGGAGTGAGGTTAACCAAAACTTTTACTTCTTGTCAGGTGAGGTACCTCTCATATTGGTTTTGTACGTAGATGATCTCTTTCTTACATTATATGAGAGGTTGATTGACGGTTGCAAGTGCAACCTTGCAGTTGAGTTTGAGATAAAATACCTTTGGTTGATGCATTACTTCTTAGGTATGGAGGTTTGGCAGAGAGATGGGTTCTTATTCATTGGTTAGGGGAAGTATGCAGTAGAGATCGTGAGGAGATTTAGGATGGAGGACTGTAGACCCATGTCCACGCCTCTAGTTACCATCCGGAGGAATATTGAAGCATCGAGTTCAAAGGAGTTTAATCCTACTATGTATCACCAACTTAACAAATTGCTCATGTATTTGGTCAACACACGACCAGACATTATCTTTGTAGTCAACTCTTTGATTCAGTTCATGGTGGATCCTCAAAGAGTGCATTCGATAGCTTCAAAGCAGGTGCTTCGCTATATTAGAGGTACAATAGAGTATGGATTGGTTTATGAGCACACCCGGAGTATATAGTTACTAGCTTCACAAATGATGATTGGGAAGGATATGTAGAAGACCAAAAGAGAACTTCGAGTTGTCTCTTCAACATTGGATCAAGGGTTGTCTCTTGGTTTAGCAGGAAGAAAAATTTAGTTGTATTGAGATTGATAGAGGTTGAGTACATGGAATCCAGTCTGGCTACATGTGAAGGGATGTGGTTGAGAAAGTTGCTTTCAGGGTTATTTGAGTGTGAATTGGAGGCTAAGGTGGTTCAATGTGATAATCAAAGTGACATCCACCTATGTGAGAATCCAGTGTTCCATGACTAGAGCAAGCACATAGAGATTCAATACCACTTCCTAAGAGACTGAGTACATAAAGGAACTGTTCAGCTGCAAAAATACAACATTTTATTCATCATTTATATACCATTTGTCACCTTATTCCTATTTTATCCTTCCATAAAACCATTAATATCCACCATTTTCATGAATAAACATGTGTTACCTTGTTACTTTCCAAATCATTTATTTATGAGTATTTTGAGTGATTTTGTGGTTAATTATTGAGAAAAATAACATATTTTCATTATACTTTAAAGTTGGATGAGTTTGGTGATGCTTACAGGTGTAATTGAAGACTTTAACAAGCTCAAAAGTCACCACCTAGCCTCAAATTCGAATTTCATCTTCAATATGTGGGCTAATTTCAAGGAGAAGATCATGGACAGTGTGGAGAGAATATCTCATCCAATATTTGCTGGAGGATTTTGAGGGATAAGTTAAGAGAAAAGTGGGTGTGTTGGAGGATTTTGAGGGATAAGTTGAGAGAATAGTGGATCTGTAATTATGATTAGTTATCTTGAATTCATGTATAAATAGGAGGGCTCTCTCCTCATTTTGTTAGAGGCCTCTCTAGTGGTTTGGAAGTAGAGAATAGTTTAGAGTTAGTCATAGAATGGACTTTTGGTTGTTATGTAATGGAGATGATGCTTAATGAAAATCCTTTGATTCTCTCATTTTCATTTTGAGTTCTTTTCTTATGAATTGTTAGTGTAGATTTTCTTTTTGTAATTTCTTTCTTATGAGTTGTTAATATAGAATTTCAATGATTCATTTCTTATGAATTGATAGTATAGATTTGTTGTGAGCTCACATCTATAATTTTCAGCCTTTATTTACCAATTTCATTTATGCAATTTCATTTTTTTCTGCAATTAGATTTATTTCAAACAATTTACTGCTTTTCTAGATTAGATTTATTTTTATGTCATTTCCTGCTTTTGCAAGTTTAATTCAATTTCAATCGCATGTTAATTTCAGTCACCTAGATTAAGTTAGCAATACTCTGCCCCTGCATATATTTTGTCTGTACCTCACAATTTTACGCTCTCTTCGGGTTGACAATTAAATCGTTGGATATATCTTATAATTTGTTTAATGTTTTTCCCCAACATTTTGGTGTCGTTGCCGAGGAGGTGCTAAACGGATCAGATTTTAGATAGTTAGATATTTCATTTTTTTATTACATAGAAAGGGGGAGGGGGAACGGTAAGACGCAAGGATGACTTCACTACGAAATTTCTGGAATTCTCGTGATGTAACAACCAGAAGCATCCACTTTAGTGGGCCACCCCAAGGCCTTGTTGTTTTCGCAAGCGTGTTTATTTTTCTGTGAAAGTGTTATTTCATTTTCTGCAAATGCAAGTTTGTTTTTATGCAAATTTTTCCTTTTCATTTTTGGGCTAGCCTTTATTTCATACTAACTTGTTTTTAATTTTGTATATGATCGTTTTTGTTTTATACAGATTTTTGTGCACTTTTGATTTTTGTTTTTGCACTCATTTTGTACTAACTCATTTCGTACTGTCTTTTTCATTTGTCATGTACTTGTTTTTCATTTTTTAAGCATTTGATTTCATGGGCGTAAGATTGGTGTTACTCACTGATATCCTTGCAAAAGCCACAATCTCCTCTTCTCAAGAAGAGGAGATCTTGACTGCAATTAAAAATGCAACCACTCCTCCAGAAGTGAAGGAAGAATCAACATCTAAAGAGTTCTATACATGTAATAAGGAACAAGCATGCGAGAAGGAAATTGAGGAGGATGAAGAAGGGATCTTGGGTGATCATCATGCAAACGAGAGCTGCATCGAACAATGGTTCCAAATAAGTGTTAGATTATATCAATTTTGTTTTTGTTTTTACTTTGTTAATTTATATTTACAATACCTAATTTCGCATACTCCTAAATATATTAAATTTCATTTTGTAAAATCTTATGTAAACATTCTTTTACTTCTTTTACATGTATGGTTCGACTAGAAATTTCACTACACATAAATGATTGTAAAATCTAATTAAAGTAAAGTAGGTAGGTTTTAGTTTTTCTTTTTGAAATTAGCATATAGGATGTTTTGCTCTAATTTGCTGTAATGTTTCTATTTGTTAAAAAAATTATTTCTAATAGTCTTACTAGTGTTTTTAATTTTTTTAGGGAATTAAAAAAGATAGTTTTAATATTTTAAAGCTGAAAAAAATCTATGAAAATTTAATGAAAATTTTTATCTCTTTCCATTTTCATTTTTCATTGAATAAATTTTCTAGTAATGATAAGAATAAAAAAAAAACTAGTTTGCATCTAGGAATACTTTAATATAAATTTAAAAACGAAAATATATTGAAATATTAAATATAATATTTCTCTGTTTTTTTAATTAATTTTCCAATATTAGTTTTCTAGTTTTAATACATTAATTTAACAAAACCTAATGATGTTGAACATATATATAAAGGCTTAAATAAACCTATGTTTCTCTGTTAATTTTTAGTTTTTTATTAAAACCTGCAATTATAAACATTGAAATGTTAGTATATATATAAATAAAACAAAATAAAAATGAAACTTATA
>LPNX010226543.1:301709-339869 GCA_001517045.1 Pseudotsuga menziesii
TAAATAAAACTTAAATTAATGTATATATAATATATAAACTCATCAAAGTTAAAAAAAGAAAAACATACAATAAAACACATACACATATTTGTCTTTGTTTATATAGATAGATAGATAGATAGATAGATATAAACAATAATAAAAGGGTTTTGTAAATAAAAACATTTGTTTTTATTATAACAACATAAAAATAAAAATAAAATCTATGCAAATAAATAAAAAATTATAAAAACAATTCAACACTAATAATCAAAGGGTTATAATAATAATGGCATATTATTATAACAAATTAAACATATATATAAATGCAAATTAACATTAGGTAAATAAACAAAATGTATATAAACATATAAAATTAATATGCGTCTTTCAAATCGAAGGCAGCTGCTGTCGCAGCTATACCTTCTTTTTAATTTTTATCCTTGCATAGTGAGACCTGGCACATCTTCACTTGTGGGGGTATCCACATGGTCATTGAAACTGCTAAACTTATCATAGAAATCGCTTATTTCACACACTCCTCTCTAATCTAGATCATTAAGATAGTCTGTTTTTAGAGGGGTCGACCCTCTCTCCCTATTGCGCAATCATTACATAAAGACGCATATTCATATCTATATACATAGACATATAAGATTAAAATAAGCACATAATTTATTTTTATTTTTTTTGCAAATAAATCAAATAACAAAAACAACTTCAGGAATAATAATAAAAGGATTATGATAACATTACAAAAATAAAAATTAAATTAAATTAAAAACTAAAAACATATAAATAAATAAAAAGTATTAGGTAACAAATCATAAAATTATAAATAAACTTGGAATCTTCTCAATTTTATGATTGTTGCGCTAACTTGTTTTCGTAAGTCACTCAGAAACAGGTTTTGAAAAGAAGGGTTGCTTAATATGCATTGCTAATTTTAGGTATAAGAGCATTTTATTTATTTTAACTTTTGATTAAGCACAAAATTTCATGCATTTTTAATGCTCTCACAAGTTTTTTGCGGGAAAATGATAACCTTTTGCAGATTTAAAGACGAACGTATGGCGTGCAGAAGTGATTTCTAGAACCGCAGAAACTTTTCAAAAAAATGCTCCATTAAAAGCTTGAATAAGTTGAAGTTTCCACTATGTATGTCATGACATTTTGCTTCCACAAAGAAACTTTTCAAAAACCAATTACACATTGTCATGATTACTACCCTTTTTCCTTCCAAGCTTGTTCGTCATCCATGTTAGAGTCTACGTTTTCACTGCCTTATACATCATGACTTCCCGCATGTCTACCTTTCTAAGTCGCACACAATTTCCTCATTTTCAGTTTATCTTTTTCCTTGTGAATAAAACCATTCAGTTTCCTTTCCATGACTACATTGCTTTGTTAGCCCTGCCATAAAAAACTATTTGACCCTCATATATTTTCATCTATAGTCCTACCACTCATTATGTACAACTCGTGTTGACTGATATGGGATTGCTTAAGGCCCACCTTTCAACAAGTCTTGCCCCATCGACCTCAGCACATTATCTGGGATAGAGACTAGAGTTCATTTTTAGTACCTTGAGGCTTGCATGCCTTAATGGCAAGTTCTCTCGCTGACAATCATGGGAATACATCAATGTCCCTTGATCGTTAGATCTTCCAAGTGGCTCGACATCAACTCCTATTCGCACTTTGCATGATGTACTTAGGTACCTTGGCACTCATTGATATCAATGGTGAGATTTCCTCTCATTGGTTAACGACATTCTTTCTATGTTCGACATCGACACATTTATTCGCATGGTAAGAATTGTACCATCGTGTTTTGTAGCAGGTGAAGACTATATACTTTGCATGACTCCATCAGCAGTTTTACTGCATCATACTTCAGCCATATGAGAGTATCACAATTCTACTTTCAGCTCTCATCTTTTACTTCATACAACCAAGCAATTCAGATCCTTCACTTCACATTCTATGATCCAACAGCAATATCAGCTGCATTTCTATTGCATAAGTTCATCAACTTTTTGGGTAAGTGGAGGTATGTTGTTTTCTAATATTTAGCCATGTAATTCTTTAAATGCTATAAAATGAATTAATTTGGAAAATTCCCTCACTACATTCCCTTTCTCATTTTCATAAACCTAATACATTTTAAGTTGGGGGGGGACTATTCATTACCATTTTACATATTCATCGTCTCATTTACCATTACCCAACATGTCTTTCCCAAACTATGCTTTGTTACACATTGAATAAAAATCTATGCTATATATATTGGCATGATTCATAATATGAAGAAAAGGCTTTCTAATATACATTGATGGTTCATCATTTCTAATGCATGTATACTTTTAAATCTTATGTATTGCAAAAAAAAAATCCAAGTAAAATGGGCGAATGTTGTTAACACAAGAACTGACATTTGTTATACTTATGGTTGTCACACAAGAACCAACCATAAGGAAAATTGCTACCACTCATGCATTTCAAATCATGGAATGATTTACTGTTACATACCATCATCATGTAAATCCCAGCTATAAAGCCAAAAGTTTTAAAGAGAATCAATGCATAGTTGCATGAGGACATGCAACCAGTCAAGTTGGAGGGTATGTTGAGCCGCAAAAAGACCACATTTTATTCATCATTTATATACCATTTGTCACCTTATTCCTATTTTATCCTTCCATAAAACCATTAATATCCACCATTTTCATGAATAAACATGGGTTACCTTGTTATTTTCCAAATCATTTATTTTTGAGTATTTTGAGTGAATTTGTGGTTAATTAATGAGAAAAATAACATGTTTTCATTATACTTTAAAGTTGGATGAGTAACAAGCTCAAAAGTCACCACCTAGCCTCAGATTCAAATTTCATCTTCAATATGTGGGCTAATTTCAAAGAGAAGATCATGGAAATGTAGAGAGAATATCTCATCCAATATTTGTTGGAGGATTTTGAGGGATAAGTTGAGAGAATAGTGGATCTGTAATTATGATTAGTTATCTTGAATTCATGTATAAATAGGAGGGCTCTCTCCTTATTTTGTTAGAGGCCTCTCTAGTGGTTTGGAAGTAGAGAACAGTTTAGAGTTAGTCATAGAATTGATTTTTGGTTGTTATGTAATGGAGATGATGCTTAATGCAAATCCTTTAATTCTCTCATGTTGATTTTGAGTTCTTTTCTTATGAATTGTTAGTGTAGATTTTCTTTCCATAATTTCTTTCTTATGAGTTGTTAATATAGAATTTCAGTGATTCATTTCTTATGAATTGACAGTATAGATTTGTCGTGAGCTCACATCTATAACTTTCAGTCTTTCTTTACCAATTTAATTTATGCAATTTCATGTTTTATGCAATTAAATTTATTTCACGCAATTTCCTGCTTTTCTAGATTAGATTTATTTTTATGTCATTTCCGGTTTTTTTAAGTTTAATTCAATTTCAGTCGCATGTTAATTTCAGTCACCTAGATTAAGTTAGCAATACTCTACCCCTACATATATTTTGTATGTACCTCACAAGTTTACGCTCTCTCTGGGTTGACAATTAAATTATTGGATATATGTTATAATTTGTTTAATGTTTTTCCCCAATAGGAACCATTCGATTGGAGTACATTCAAACAGATGAGAAGGTAGCAGACATATTCACCAAGGCACTTTATAGGCACAGGTTTGTGAAGTTTAGAGATAAGTTGGGGTTCCTACTGAATCCCTTCCTCATTGAGGGGGAGTGTTAAAAAGTGGAAAAAGGAAGGTATTCTATCATTTGCATGTGTCCTTGCTTGATAAAATACATAAAATAGGAAGCCAGATTGATCATTTCCTTTACCCAAAGTTTATACTTAGGAAAAGTGCATTATGTGATCTAATTTTAATTTGACTTAATGGAGTCATTTTTATAAAGTTCAAGTGAAAAATAATTTAAGTGATGGCTAATCTAATCTTTGCCATTAATCTCACTAGAGGATCTCATCCATTCATCCATAGTGAAATTTAGGGTTTTCGCTTAGCCATTGAGCTAAAAGGAGATTTATTTGGTGGAGAGGACCCACACACACATAGTTGCTTTGATACACCCATTTCCAAAGAGATATTTCTTGCTCATAGGCTTTAGCCAGAGAGTGACAGACAAAGTTTGCAGAGAGTAAGACTGAAAAAAAAAATTCGAAGATCAACAAGGAAACAAAGGAAAATTGTAGAGGTCGTACAATGACACGGGAAGGTTGTACACAATGATGCAGATGTCGTGACGTAGACAACCATACGCATGACATCAGTAGTTGTATGTGGTATGTATAGTGATACAGAGGACGTACGGATAACGCTGAGGCCATACAGGGTGACGCGGGGTCGTACGATCTTGTTGGAGGTTTCTCTATGATTTTTGGTTGTACAATTTTTCTAGGTTAGGTAAAGTCGATGTCTAGATTGTATTGTTCTATATTTTCTCAGAATCTTGCACTAGTTTTACCATCTTGGGTTTTTCCAGAGGTTTTCATACACGGAAATACTGGTGTCTCTATTGATGTGATTGTTGTTCTGTTTGTATCGGTATTTATTTTTCGTTGCAATATTTGTGAAGAAATTCATTTGTGGTTTCCAGTAATTTATTTGGGGTATAAAAAAAATTTATTGTGTAAGTCAAGAGTGGGTTTTAATGAAATTTACAGAGACAATTTTTTTTACCCTAGGAAAACCTTTCAAGGTATAAAAAGCCCAACAAGAATAACCTTCCTTAATATGAGATGATTGTGATTTTTACATGAGCATATATAGATCAGATTTTTACATCAAAAACAAATTGCCTCTAGGGAAAACATACCAAGAGAAGACCAATAGAAGATGATTGTCCTGAACAAGATGATTGTTTCCATCAACCAGACTATCATACAAGATCAAACCCTAGACATTCCCATCATTGAATTGAGTTAACTATTGACCAAAGAAGAGAATTTTGTGGCTTCCATTGACTATTTGAAATTGTTGTTGGCCATATTGTGCTATGCAACCAAGTCCCAGATATATCATAAAAAGAGTAGAAATAGATAATAAGAGAATAATCCACGCCTAAAAAATGAATAGCAAAGATAAATATCAATCCTCTTCGAGGGAGGAACCTCCTTACACATGTACTGAGTACACAAGACAAGATAAGATACTATGATAACTAAAATGAGAATATCTCCTTCCTATATATAGGAGATAAAGGTGTACAATAACAAATAATAAACCCACTAATAGACCCAAGCCTACATAAATAATATGTAATGCACCACAATATAGGGGGTAATGTGCCACACTATATGGTGTAATGTGTCATCATTAAGGGCTTAACATGCCCCTCCCCTTCAAAAAGTGTTGTCCTCAACATTGAAGTAGTTATGGATGCTGCTATATAAAGGACTCATATTCCCATGTTGAATCTTCTGTGGGTAAGTTCTTCCATTTAATGAGATACTATGAAATTGATCAATTTTGAAGCTATCTAGTTCGTATTTCAGTAATTTCTTCAGGGTCCAATATTATTTTTCCTTCCTCATCAAGTTCTAGTAACATCGTTTGAACTGGTATCTTGTCTTGGATTACCTTTGTTAAACATGAAACATGGAAAACTGGATGGAGTCGTGAAGATGCAGATAGTTCCAAGTTGTAGGCCATACTACCAAACTTATGTAACACCTTGTAGGGGTCGTAGTATTTAGGTGATAATTTATTATCCTTCTTGGTGTTCTTCAGGGACATCTGTTTGTATGGTTGTAATCATAAGAACACCCAATCCCCAACATTAAAGCTCTGTTCACTACGGTGTTGATCTGCTTGTTGTTTCATTCGATTTTATGCTAGATTCAAATTGTCCTTTAAGAGTTGAAGAACCTGTTGTTGATGCTCCATGTGGTATGCCACTGTTTGAACCTTAGAGTATCTTAATGAATATGTGATGGATGGTGGATGGTAGCCATACAAGGCCATAAATGGGGTCATTTTTTATGATGTATGGAAGGAATTATTATACCACCATTCTACCAAGGATAACCACTTGACCCATTCTATTTGTTTATTAGCTACAAAACATTGAAGATACCCTACCAAACATTTGTTTACTATATCTATTTGTCCATTAGATTGAGGGTGATAAGATGAGCTATGAGCCAGTTGAGTAACCAAATAAGAAAATAATTTGGTCAAAAAATTTCCAATGAAAATGGGATCTGCAACACCCCGGTTTTGACCCCGTTGCATTAAATGTACATGATGTATATATTGTAAATGATCATGGTGCGGAGCTAAAGGCCAAGGCACCACCATTGATTGGTTATGCTGTGTTTCAGGTTGAAATTGTCCCCGATGGTATATTGAGGCATGCGACATCCATAGTAAGTTTTGTCATCATGTAAATATGCATCTTTAATTAAATAACCTGACCAGCTACGTTCGCAGCAACTAAAATTGAGAAGGGGCATGATTTTCACAAGGATAAGGGTGGGAGATGTCAAACCTTGGCCAATGGGGGGGGAAAACCCATGTGTCATATTTCCTTGCTTTATCCAACCACCATTAAGAACTGCTGCTAGTAGTTGAGGCAGTTATTGTTTTGGGAGTGGGGGTGGCAGGATTGTCAGTCCTTGCCCACCCGCACACTCCACCAGCAATGAACCTCACGTTGGGAAAAAGGAAGAAAACTCTCCAGGCTGTCCACTCTTTTTCCATGACATTGTTGAAACGCTCACGCCCTTCATTCGTTCTCTCCACTACGCGTTGTCTACTTGGTCTGTTCGTTCCTCACGATTTTCTGTTCATCCGCATGCATAAGCGGAGCTGTTCATCCTTACGCAGGGACTATTTATCTGTTCATTATTCTCACGCACAGGATTTTCCTGGTTTTACCCACACAGTTTTTCCTCTACAGATTTGTGGATGGTGTGGTTGTATACATCCCTCACAGGTTGATTTGTGGGCTCTGCATTGTTGCTACTCGCGCAACAAGCTGGGAGCTATTTGGTCACTGTCACCCACGATTTTTCCTATAGAAAGTCATTTCACTCTCAGGGGATGTGTTGCGGTCTGTGTAACTATTTTCCGCTTGCTTAGTTGTCCAGGACGGACTGTTGTCTTTCCTCATGTTGTGATTGCGTTTGGGACTGTTGTAATTCACAAGGGATTCGTTTTGGCCACGATAGGGCCAAGAACGACTCAGGAATCATTTTCCCTGCTAAGCTGTAATAGTTGATTGCTTGCATATGTGCAATGGTTGGTATTCGGACTGTGTAGGGAGCAGGGATGGGGGCTTGGTTTGCTTGATAAACCTGGTGATTGGAAACCACACAGACAGAGCTAGAGGGCTGGCTTTCTTCTCCATAACCCCTGAATAGCACTGGAAGGGAATGCAGGGCCTGAGGGACTGTGTAGCAGAGAAGGGACTGATTCCTTGTGTTGGGTGTGTGTGGGTGTCTTAGAAGCTAGGCTAGTTCTGGTGTAGGTGTTCTTGGCTCTGTAATGAGCTCACCAGCTTAGCATCTAGCCTTTTCCAACTCCTTGAGGGCCTGATGAACCTGACCATGTTGGCTTGGTTATCTTGTTGATGGCCTGATAAACCCAACTGTGTTGGCTCGGCTATGTTTTGTGTATCCTTGGCTATGTGTCATCCTGCTTGTTCCTTATTCCTTGGGAAATCATGCCCAGCTCGGGGGGTGGCAGCGTTGCTGAGAGATTAAAAAGCACGCTGGCCTATGGTTGGGTGGAACGTTGCAGCGACGTAGCTGGTTGCGGAACCAGTTCTTCATAAGATAAGTGATCTTGTCCATTTTTACTTCTGCAACCATATTTATTGTTAATGATTATGATGGACATGTTGAATGAATGCTTGTATAAATGTATGTTGTTTTCGCTGTGTATGATAAATAAATTGCATCTGTGTATGTTCCACTTCAATGCATCTTGTTTTCAGCATTCTGTTTCACCATTTTTATGAATTCACATGTTCATGGGGCTGCTAGCCCGGATGGTTAACGCCATGGTTGCGTCCTCTTCGCCGGTCGGAGGGTTGGGGACATGACAGGATCCCTGTCACTTACTATAATATTTGGAGTACCATGTAGTTTTTGTACTATCTCCATAAAAGAATTAGTGATTATGCTTTCTTTGAAGGGGTGAGATAATGCACAGAAGTGTGTGTATTTAGTAAGTCTATCAAAAACCACCATGATGACACTCTTTCCTTCAGAATTTGGTAAACCTGTGATGAAATCCATCGAGACCTCTGTCCACCTTTGTCTTGGAATTTTGTTGGCAAACCAAACATTCTGCCACAAAGTTTTGAACATTAGTTTTAATACCATCCCAAAAAGAATATTTCTTTTATCGGTGGTAGGCTTTTAAGAAACCTAAGTGCCCTCCTATCGGTGAAGATTGGAATTCAGAATGTACCTTTTGCTTGAGTTGGGAACTCTTACCAATATATAAGTGATCCTTGTACCATAGCAAGGATCCTGCTGCAGCTTTTGAATAAATCTCCATGTTTTCTCGTCATTTTTTCATTTGTCCATTGCTTCGGCTATCCAATCTAGTTAGATAATTGAAATAGCATAGAGTAATGCTTCAACATCCTCATCTTTCCTGAAGAGTGCATCTATGACAACATTTGTCTTACCCTTTTTGTAGATGATTTCAAAGTCATATCCTAACATCTTCGTTACCCATTTTTGTTGCTCTTCTGAAGATAGCCTTTGTTCCAAGAAGTATTTAAGGCTATCATGATCAATTTTAACCTTAAAATGTCTCCCGAGAAGGTAGGGGCGGCATTTCTTCAAGGCATGTAGTATTGCCAACATTTCCTTCTCATAAATGGGATTTTTTAAGTTCTTTCCCTTGATTGGATGACTTGTGAAGGCAATAGGGTGTCCTTCTTGCAGTAGTACAGCTCCAATTCCATTACCTAAAGCATCCCAATCCACAATAAAGGTTTTTGTGAACTCTGGTGTTACCAAAACAGGAGCTTTACACATGGCCTCTTTGAGTTGTTGAAAGGCTTGAGTTGCCTCTGGAGTCCAAGAAAATGCATCTTTCTTCAGTCATGATGTTAGAGGAGATGCTATTCTTCCATAGTTCCGAACAAACTTGAGGTAGTACACTGTCAAACCTAAGAATTCTCAAAGATTCTTCAGGGTTTTGGGAATCGACCAGTCCATCATGGATTTAATTTTTTTAGGGTCTACCTTGACACCTTCATGAGATACAATATGACCCAAATACTCTACCTCCTTTATCCGAAAGAAAAATTTTGAGGGTTTTGCATACAGCTCTTTCTCCTTTAGTAGTTGTAGTACCATGTCAACATGTTGAACATGTTATTCCCAAGACTTGCTATATATTAGTATATCACCAAAGAATACCAACACAAATTTTCTAAGGAAAGGATTGAAAATAGAATTCATCAAACCTTGAAATATGGAAGGTGCATTTGTTAGACCAAATGGCATGACAAAAAATTCATAGTGGCCTTCATGAGTTTTGAATGTTTTTTTGGGGATGTCTTCATCTTTTATTTGAACATGATGATACCCTAAATGAAGATCCAACTTTGTGAAGACAACTGCTCCATGTAATTCGTCTAACAATTCATCACTGACGGGAATGGGAAACTTATCTTTAATGGTGATCTTGTTGAGCTCTTTATAATCAGGACACATATTCCATGATCCATCTAGATTGCGTACCATTACCACTGGTGTAGAGTAAGAACTTTGCCTAGGCCTAATTATTCCAGCCTCTAACATTTCATCAACCATACGCTCAATTTCACTCTTTTGTCTATAGGGATATTGGTAAGGTTAGATGTTAGGAGGAACACTTCCTGGAATTAAGTGGATAGCATGATCAAATTCATGAATAGGTGGAAGACCTTTGGAAATATCTTCAAATACCTTGGAATGCTTATTAATGACCATTTGCAGATCTGGGGAGAGAGGGAACTTTGATTTTTGAACATCTAATGAGCATAATTGTGCAAATATACCTTGATGTCCCTTTTTAACAACTTTGTCATACCATTAGAGCTTATCACCTTGCTTGGTTTTCCTGTGATACCATTTAACTCATATTATTTACCTTCCCATGAAAACTTCATGAAAAGTTTTTTAAAATTAAAATCCACTGCCCCCAATGATTGTAACCATTGGACACCCAAGAAAACATCATCACCACCCATTGGGATAGAAATAATTGGACTATTCAATACATATTCCCCACATCTATATTGATATTATGGAATTTCCCAAACCAATTTATAGTTCCTCCATCTGCAATCATTACTTGAAATTCTAGTGCTAGATAAACAAAGCAATTAAGAACTTTGGATAATTTACAGTGAATGAAATTATGAGTACTACCAGAATCAAACAACACTATTACCATCTTCTTTTTTATGTATCCTTCTATATTGAGAGTTTGAGGAGTGCGAATTATAGCCAATGCATGACAATATATGGTGGGAATAATTTCTTTTGAAGTAGCCTCTTCTATTTCTTCTGAAGTCACCTCTTCTTGAGTTGCTTCCTCTTCTTTTGGTTCTTCCTCTTCACAATCTATGTAGAATAATTTCTTCTTGTTGCACTTAAGTCCCTTACTATACTTGCTGTCACAATTAAAGAATAATCCTTTTGGTCTTGTTTCAAATAGTTGTTGGGGTGTCAACCTTTGTGGTGGTTTAGAAGAAGGAACATTTTTTTCTATATATGTGTTGGAGAATGCCTTTCTAGTATTTTCAATCTTTGTAACATCCCCAACCCTTCGACCGATGAAGAGGACGCTACCGATATACTATCTATCCAGGAAACTAGCCCCATAAAACATAAAATAAAATGCATTGAACTCAAGATACACAGATGCATAAAGAATTAACATTTAGTGGAAGCAAGTTACGTTTAGTTCAAGCATTCAACACATTTTACATGTTCATCATAATTTACATAAACAAAACAATTGCATGGGTGATTACACAAGAATACTTATCTTCAAATGAAGCTCCCCGCAACCAACTATGTCGCTGCAACGTTCCACCCAACCATAGGACAGTGTGCTTCTTAATCTCTCAGCAACACTACCACCCCCGAGCTGGGCATGATTCCCACAAGGAATAAGGAAACTAAGCAGGCTCACACATAGCTAAAGATATGTCAAAACTCAATCAAGACAACACAATTGGGATTATCAAACCAAGAGTACACAACAACACATAACCAAGCCAACAAGCTAGGTTTATCAGGTTATTAGGAGATGGAAGCACTGTCTACTAAGCTAGTGGGCTCACTGAAGAGATAAGGATTCCTACACCAAAACTAGCTTGACTCCTAGGACATCTACACACACCCAGTGACAAGGAATCATTCCCTTGTCTGTTGCACAGTCCCTCAGGACATGACTTCCCTTCCAGTGCTATTCAGGGGGTGTAGAGAAGAGAATCAACCCTCTAGCTCTATCTATGAGGCTCCTACAAAACACTAGGTTTTTCAAGCAGACTCCTTTCCACTCCTTCACAGTCCAAAGACCAATTGCATACACAACAATATACACCATTTCTGGGTAGAGGAGAACAATTCAGCCACATAATTAATTTTCAAGGAGGGTAAGAACAACCCACTAACAGCAGGCCGTATCCCAGGGACGTTTTGTCCCTAAAATGGCCAAAAACGAATTCATCAACAACACTCAAGAGGATGTGGTCTCTCCTCAAAATCGTTGGGCAACAAAAAAATGATTTTCAGCTTGGTAAACATTGGGGAAATGCAACAGAAATCATGGGGGAAGAACCCAACCACAAGAACATCATAAAAACAAAATTCTCAAACTCCAAAAAATGAAGAACGATTGTCCACATGAGGAAGAAATACACAGCAATCCAAAATCGTGCATTTCACACTCAGGAAACTTCCATCCGTTTGAGAGAGAGGCCAACATGGATTTTTGAAGATGGGGAAAAACATCCAGGAGCTGAAATCATGAAGGAAGAACACACAACCAACAAAATCGTGGAGGTAAAACATCTCCTAAGCTTCCCTGCGTGAGCAAAATGAAGAACGTGGGTGTATGGCAAAATGGCCTACGTTTTTGGGCAATTTTCCTTGCCAAGGAAGTCAAAACACGTTTTTCAAAAATGGGTCCTCTGACCAATTCGAATTTCTACCCATACTCATCCCACTCCATGCAATAACTAACTCAACCACATTCTGGCAGAATTTAATGATTGGGGAAAAAGACAAAATGGGCAGTTGAGGGTTTGATGGGATCTCCCTTTGACATTTGGCTTCTCCCCATTGGCGCCCCAAAGGTTTCAATAATTTCCCTCCCTATTCCTTAGGAAAATCATGCCCTTTCCATTATGGTTGCATTGACTTAACTGGTTGTGGGGATTTTTAATTAAAATTCATATTTACATGATGCCAAAATTATAATGTGTCGGATAGCACGATATACCATCGGCAATGATTTTAATCGCTGGAACATAAAACATTAAATCAATGGTGGGGATTTTTCCTTTAGCTCTGCACCACCATTAATTACAATATATACATCATATGGCATTTTAATGTAAATGGGGTCAAAATCAGGGTGTTACAATCCCCTCCCCTTCAATAGCACTGTCATCAATGCTTTACAAAATTGAACAAAATGCTACACTGGTACCGCCTCAGTGCTCCACATAATTGAACAAAAATGGGTGTGCCAATCACATGGAATCCTCCAGCTCACATGTATCCTCTTCAAGACCGTAGTGCTCCCATTGCACCTTTACCTGCCCTATGGATCGATGCCGGAGCATTCTAACCTTCCTATCGAGGATGCGCACTGGATCGATTTGTAACTCTCCCTCGGGTTCCACCTGAATCACATCCCAATTTATCACATGGTTAGGATCATGTACATATTTCTTAAGCAAAGAAACATGAAAAACATTATGAGCTCTAGTGCTAGTAGGAAATGAAATTCTATAAGCAACTAGCCCTATTCTTTCAAGCACTTCAAATGGCCCACAATATCTAGGTGACAACTTGGCACAACTTCCAAGCTTCAAGGAACTCTTCTTTTTCCTCACTCTGAGGTAAACATGATCCCCTACACTAAACTCTCTGTTCACCCTATGCTTATCTGCATAGATTGTCCATCTGTCTTGGGCTGCTTTTAGATTATGTCTGATCTTTACAACCTCTTGTTCCATCTCCTTGAGAAATTATGGACCAAGCACAACCCTGTTCACTGGATTATCCCAACTCACTAGTGCCCTACACCTTCTGCCATACAAAGCTTCATACGGACTCATCCCCAAGGATGCTTGTTGTCCATTGTTATAAGCAAACTCTACCAAGAGTAAGTAATATTCCCACTTGGTGGGTTTTTCCATCACATACATGAGAAGCATGTCTTCAAGAACTTGATTAACTCTCTATGTCTTCCCATTAGTCTGAGGATGGTAGGAAGTGTTGAAGTTCAACTTTGTACCCAAATCTACAAACAATCCCTTCCAAAAATTGGAAGTGAACTTGACATCTCTGTCAGAGACTATTGCCTTAGGCAATCCATGCAATTTGAAAATCTCCTTCATGAATATCTTTGCAATGTCATCAGTCTTATGCATAGACTTAACCGGTATGAAATGCGCTGCCTTTGTCAACTTGTCTACCACAACCATGATGGAATCATGTTGTCTCCAAGTCATTGGAAAACCTGTAATAAAATCCATGGAAATAACTTCCCATTTCCATTATGGAACGGGAAAAGGATGCAACAAACCTGCTGGGTGTTGATGCTCAACCTTTACCTACTGACATTTCATGCACCTTGAAATATATTCAACCATGTCCTTTTTCATTCCTAGCCAAAAGTACTTCTTTCTAGCTATAGCAATTGTCTTCTGATATCCTGAATGACCAGAATATGGAGCTTGATGGATTTCATCCATAAAACCTCTCCTCAACTTTGCTACATTTGGAATATAAATTATGCCTTTATAAGTAAGAAGTCCATCTTCTTCCAATTTATATCCCTCATACCTCTTCTCAAGACTTTGCTGCTGCAATTTGTCTTTTACTTGCTCATACAATTCATCTCCAGCAGTATGATTAACAATCTGTTGCCTTAAATCTGATTGGAAAATACTAAGAGATGCCACATGCATTTCCTACACCTTCCTGTTGAGCGCATCAGATACCTTATTCTCTTTTCCCTTTATGTGCTTGATTTCAAAATCAAGCTCACATAAAAACTCCAGCCATATCGCTTTCCTGGCATTCAGAGTAGGCTGATCAAACAAATACTTCAGGCCACAATGGTCTGTCCTTAGCTCAAATATTCTACCCATCAAGTAATGCCTCAACATATTGAGAGCATGTACTATGGTTGCAAGCTCTAGATCATGAGTCGCATCATTTTTCTCATGTTCCTTCAACTTTCTTGATTCATAACATATCACGTGGTTTTCTTGCATAAGGACTCCTCCAAGCCCTTGTCTGCATGCATCGGTACATACCAAAAAATCTTTCTCTGGGTCTGCAACCTTCAATACGAGTGCACTGGTGAGAAGGTTCTTCAAATGCTGGAAGCTTTCTTCACACCTCGATGTCCAGTCAAACTTTATCCCCTTCTTTTGCAAATAAGTGATGGCATGTGCAACTTTGGAGAATCCCTCAATGAATCTATGGTAGTATCCTGCAAGTCCCATAGAATATCTTACATCTGTCACATTTCTTGGACTAGGCCAATTCATAATGGCTTCAATTTTTTCAGGGTCCACATATATACCATCTTCTGAGATAATGTGACCCAAATACTGAATTATATCTCTATATAAGTCACACTTGCTCAGCTTTGCATACAATTGATGCTCCCTGAGAAATTGCAATGTCAATCTCAAATGTTTTTCATGCTCTTCATCATTCTTAGAATAAATAAGAATGTCATCAAGGAAAACAAGAACAACTTGTCCAAATACCTGTTGAAGACACTGTTCATAAGGCACATAAATGTAGCTGGTGCATTTGTGAAACTAAATGGTACCACTACAAACTCATAATGTCCATACCTTGTTCTAAAGGTTGTCTTATGAATTTCTTCATCCTTGATTCACACCTGGTGGTAACCAGACCTCAAGTCATTCTTGGAAAATACCTTTGCTCCTCTCATTTGATCAAAGAGGTCATCAATACTAGGCAACGGGTATTTATTCTTCACAGTAACCTTGTTCAATTGCCTGTAATCAATACACAACCTGAGTGTACCATCTTTCTTCTTTACAAATAGAACTGATGCTCCCCAAGGAGACACACTCAGCCTGATATACTTCTTCTCCAACAACTCTTGCAGTTGCATTTTCAACTCTAGCATCTCTGGTGTACTCATTCTATAGGGTGTCTTTGACACTGATGCTGCTCCTGGCACAAGTTCAATTGTGAAATCAATGCCCCTCTTTAGAGGAAGCCCTGGAATCTCATCAAAAAAGACATCCCTGAATTCCTGCAACACATGAAAGTCCTCCAACCTAGGAGTTTCATTCTCTGTTGCCTCCAAAATATGAGCTGCATACAACTGGCAACCTTTCCTACATAACTTCTTCAACTGCATTGTTGAAATCTACCTCACAGAAAACACCTTTGGAATACCTCTTACAACTATGGGGTTCCCTTCTTCATCCATGCATTCGAAAGTCTTATTATAACAATCAAGCTTTACTCTGTGAGATTCTAACCAATCCATTCCAATGAGAAAGTCATAGGAACCAAGTGGTAGAACATTTAGATCTACACAAGTGACCAATCCATTCATGACCAATGGACATTTCTATACCACTTCACTAACCTTTCTCTTAGTCCCAGTGGCTAGATGAACTAACCAAGATTTTCTATGATTTAATTTCTTAAAAACACAAATCTCCACTACTCTAGGGGTAATGTAACTGTGAGTAGAACCAGGGTCAATCAAATAGAAACAGATTGCTCAACAATCTTACCTGCAACCTCAACCATAGTTGACTGGTGATCTGCCTGGCGGTCCTCTAGTGCTGCATAAATCCTAGGGACGACCCTTGCTACTTGACACATTGTTCCTGCTTCTTGAATGTTGTAAGTTGGCCTTGCATTCTTATTCTCAAGTGGACAATTTCTACACATGTGGGGTCCTCCACATTTCCAACATTGGAGAGGTTCTTTATTCTGTTGTGGATCTCTAGGATTTTCTCCCATCGCTCTAGCTGGATGCTTCTCAGCTTGTGATGGTTGCTTCTGTTGATTCCTGAAGTTAGAAGGTTTGAAACCTTTCTTCCTTTGTTCAGACTTCTCATTCTTTTTTTCCTTCCATGTCTTATGATAATCAGGTTTACCTTTGCTTTGCTCATAGCAATACTTAGCCTTCCTTATTGCTTCTTCAAGAGTTTTAGGTTCATAAAACTCAATTCTGTCTTTATAAGACTGAGGCAATCCACTCAGGAAATGTTGGATCTTCACTTTTTCATCTTTGATGTACCTGACATACCTCAATAGTTCTAGGAACTTATTTGCATACTCTTGTATGGTCTGTTGTCCCAATATCAGCTCATGGAATTCTTTAATCTTATCATCATAGTACCTGTCAGAGAGGTATTTCTTTAATTGTTTCCACATAATTCTTCTTTCATTAACCTTCTTTACTTGAGTGTGGTGTTCCCACCATATGGATGCTCTTCCAATCAAATTGAATATAGCTACCCTTGCTTCCATATTTCTGGAGTAGTCTTGGACTTGGAAATACTTCCTCATCTCAAGAAGCCAAACCTCAGATTCTTGAACAGTATTGACCTCACCATTAAAAGTAGGAGGCCTTGCCTTTTTTATTTCATCTCATGAATTGTTATTGTAACGTCTCCTCCTCTTATTCCTGTGAGATGCAGAGCTTGAATCCCCACTGGGTTTTTCAGAATCAGATGACCCACTGGTGGTCCATTTTGGAGTATTCCTTCTGTCCCTAGAAGCCCTACTGGAGACATGGGACCTTTTACAGGAATCTCCCCTGGCACTACTCTTGCTTCTTTCTGGATTAGATGTCTGATGCCCAGAGTTTATCTGTCCCTGGATGTCTATCAAACTCTGTAGTATAGTTGCATTTATCTGATTTTGATCTTCTTGAGCCTTAAGCATCCTTTCATTGTCTTCTCTACAACTTTCCAAATCCACCCTTAGGCTCCTCGTGGTGGCTGCAAAATATGGGGGAGTATCTTGAAATATTCTCCCATTGGAATTTGTCTCATCATTCCCAACTCTGACATTTTCTCCCATAGCATCTTCCTTGAATTCGTAGGGGTCATGTGCATCATTCATGTCGTCGATCCTCATCTTGGTCCAACCAAGAACGAATTTTTGAAAACTTCTCTATGCAGAATGCTAACTCTGAAGGTGACTATAGTTCTAAACAATGTGTTAATAAACACAACTGTTAGCTGCATAACAATCTCATGAATTCATAATTGCTTACATGCATTTGGAAAGTACTAGATTGACAACTTTGTCAAAACACATAGTTTTCTTTTCACCAAGAACAACTGTGTCAGGGGAACGACAAGGATCAAGGGGGGTTTTATTTTCGTGCAAGCTGGCGCATAAGATCGCTGCCATTTTTCTCCTTTTTAGCACCTGTAATTCCACTGAAAAACTGCTGAAATTTGTTGAAAAATCCCATTGAAAAACTTAGATTTTTCCATCTGATCAGATCCCTTCCCAACTAGTCATCCGATGCATCGGGTCACTCTTCCTCTATCTTTCGATACCATATTCGGTTTATCTTCCTCTGTCATTCGATACCATATCGAATCGATCTTCCTCTATCTTCCGATGCATCGGCTTGATCTTCCACTGTCTTCCGACGCATCGGCTCGATCTTCCTCTGCCTTCTGACGCATCGGCTCAATCTTCCTCTATCTTCCGACGCATCGGCTGATCGATCTTCTATTCTTTTTCAACACCTCGAATCTATCTTCTTTTCTTTTTCGAGATGCCTCAGAGGGCTTCACCCAAGAGCCATCAGAAAACTTTTTTCTGAGATTTCCTATACTTAGAAAATTTTGTGAATTTTTCCTCTCATCTTCCTCTCTCTCCCGCTATGTCGGCTCCCTTCCGGCAAGCCTTGCTGACACCTCGGCTCCACCTAGCTGAGACTCTCAGCTCCTCCCAGTCGAGACCCTCGGCTCCTCCTAGCCGAGGCCTTCGTATTTACCTAGCCGAGACCATCGGCTCCTCCCAACCGAGACCTCCGGCTCCTTCGGCTCCTCCTAGCCGAGACCTTCGGAAAAATTTCAAACTTAGACAATTTTTAAAAATTTCTCTCTGCTTGGTTTCTTTACCAGATGGACTCAGTTTAAGTCCTCCGACGTATCGGATGGACTTCAGCCTAAGTCATCTGACGTATCGGATGGACTTCATCCTAAGTTATCCGACATTTCCCATACTTAGAATTTATTTTTGAAATTTTGAAAATTCTCCTTGATTTTTACATTTTTCTTCTACTGGGTAGAGGGTAACCTGTCTCTGTCACTACTTCTTCATGGCCCATTGAGGCCCATGCTGCAACGAAGCTATGACACCACACAGTAATGTCCCCATCCCTCCGACTGACGAAGAGGACACTACCGATATACTATCTATCCAGGAAACTAGCCCCATAAAACATAAAATAAAATGCATTGAACTCAAGATACATAGATGCGTAAAGAATTAACATTTAGCGGAAGCAAATTATGTTTAGTTCAAGCATTCAACACATTTTACATGTTCATCATAATTTACATAAACAAAACAATTGCATGGGTGATTACACAAGAATACTTATCTTCGAATGAAGCTCCCCACAAACAGCTATGTCGCTGCAATGTTCCACCCAACCATAGGCCAGTGTGCTCCTTAATCTCTCAGCAACACTGCCACCCCCAAGTTGGGCATGATTCCCACAAGGAATAAAGAAACTAAGCAAGCTCACACATAGCTAAAGATATGTCAAAACTTAGTCAAGCCAACATGGTTGGGTTTATCAGACCAAGAGTACACAACAACACATAATGAAGCCAACAAGTTAGGTTTATCAGGTTATTAGGAGATGGAAGCACTGTCTGCAAAGCTAGTGGGCTCACTGAAGAGCTGAGGATGCCTACACCAGAACTAGCTTGACTCCTAGGACATCTACACACACCCAACACAAGGAATCATTCCCTTCTCTGCTGCACAGTACCTCACGACATGAATTCCCTTCCAATGCTATTCAAGGGGTGTAGAGAAGAGAATCAACCCTCTAGCTTTCTCCATGAGGCTCCTGCAAAACACTACGTTTTTCAAGCAGACTCCTTTCCACTCCTTCACAGTCCAAAGACCAATTGCATACACAACAATATACACCATTTCTGGGTAGAGGAGAACAATTCAGCCACAGAATTAATTTTCGCAGAGGGTAAGAACAACCCACTAATAGCAAGTTGTATCCCAGGGATGTGTTTTCCCTAATGTGGCCAAAAACGAATTCATCAACAACACTCAAGAGGATGTTGTCTCTCTTCAAAACTGTTGGGCAACACAAAAACAATTTTCAGCATGGTAAACATTGAGTAAATGCAACAAAAATCGTTGGGGAAGAACCCAACCATAAGAACATCACAAAAACAAAATTATTAGACTCCAGAAATACACAGTAATCCAAAATCGTGGATTTCACACTCAGGAAACTTCCATCCATTTGAGAGAGAGCCCAACATAGATTTCTAAAGATGGGGAAAAACGTCCAGGAGCCCAAATCGTGAAGGAAGAACACAGCCAACAAAATCGTGGAGGTAAAATAGCTCCTAAGCTTCCCTGCATGAGAAAAATGAAGAATGTGGGTGTATGGCAGAATGGCCTACGTTTTTGGGCATTTTCCTTGCCAAGGAAGTCAAAACATGTTTTTCAAAAATGGGTCCTCTACCCAATTCGAATTTCTACCCATACTCTTCCCACTCCATGCAATAACTAACTCAACCACATTCTGGTAGAATTTAATGATTGGGGAAAAATACAAAATGGGAAGTTGAGGATTTGATGGGATCTCCCTTTGACATTTGGCTTCTCCCCACTGGCCCAAAGGTTTAAATAATGTCCCTTCCTATTCCTTAGGAAAATCATGCCCTTTTCATTATGGTTGCATTGACATAGCTGTTGTGGGGATTTTTAATTAAAATGCATATTTACATGATGCCAAAATTATAATGTGTCGGATAGCACGATATACCATCAGCAACGATTTTAATCGCCGGAACATAAAACATTAAATCGATGGTGGGGATTTTTCCTTTAGCTTCACACCACGATTAATTACAATATATACATCATATACATTTTAATGCAAACAGGGTCAAAATCGGGGTGTTACAATCTTCCTTTCCATCGTGAAAGCCTTCTCTAGCTATGATTGTTCAAAGAGATGCACCTCATGTTGAATGTTATCTTTCGAGGTTCCAATAAAGACATCTAACAAATTATCTTCTGAAATATTGTCCACTCTGAGAATTAGCTGCTGAAATTGCTTGATCTGATCTGTAACTAAACCTTTTTTATTGATATTTACCAACTGACTGAAGAAGGTTTTGCTATTTATATCCCTATAATGTGCAATCAATTCTTTGGTGAATATAGACCAAGAAATAATAGACTCCTTTTTACGGTCAAAAATCCATTAGTACCATACAAACTGATCAGGTTATAAATACAAGGATGCAATAGTTACCTTTTGCATAGTGGGCACCTCGTATAGATCAAAGAACTGCTCCATCTGAAAAATCCATGCGATTGGATCCTTCGCATCAAAATTTTGCATGTCAATCTTGGGGATAAAGAAGTTTCTTGGACCTAAATTGAACCCATGATGTTGTAGTGAATCATCAAATTTTGACGACTCCAACTTCCTACTCTCTAATTGTTTTTCAGTTTTCTCCAGACGTGACTAGAATAAGTCATCTTTTTTTCCTTATCCTCCTCTTGAGTAGATAATTGAGGAATAAAGTTATGTTTGATATCCTTGATAAACTCCTTCAATTCTTGAAGATCTACTTTACTAGCCATCCCTTTGTGATATTCTTTACTAGCCATCCCTTTGAGATCCTCTTTAGTAGCCATCTTCTTTTCCAATTTAGCAAAGTCATCAATTTTCACATTTCCTTTAATCATATCTTCCAACTTGGACACTATAAAAGAAATGTCTTCCATTTCCTTGTATTTCAGGGATGAATCCTCTAGGGGTTTGAGTGGAGTGTGATTATTTCCAATTCCTTTTGGTGGAATTGTTAACAATATCACACCCTAGGGTTTACAACAAATATATCCTTCTACTAAAATCTACTCAAATGCAAAATGGTGTACCTTTTTCAAACCCTGCTTGGAAGATTTTTTTAGGGTTGACTTGTAACTGAGGTAAAATTTGAATTATGACTCCTATGAGTCTAAAACTTCGACCTGTAGTACCTTGATCTATCCTATTTCCAATTCCATGGGTATGACCTAATTTGGATGAGCCAACAAAACGTTATTGCAAATATACCAAAGATTCTTATTTTTGTCCTACCCAGAAGAGCGAACTTGTCTTATATTGCACATGTCCACGGTTTTGTTTCTATATCTAAAACTTCTACCATAGATACCTTAATCTGCCTTCTTTCAAATGAAACTAGTATCAATCCATTTGGATCTCAGATTCCTCAGATATGATCTTTTTCCCAAGAACACCTATTTTAGACTAGTTGTAGGACTAGTCAAAAACCCTATATTCCTCCGCAATTATCTCTAAAACTGTAATGGATCAGGATCTGAATTGTGGACTAGAGATATTTTTTCCTGTTTTGGAAGTGGGTTTTTAACCTCAATCTCTGCATCCTTGTATAAAACAATTTGTAGCAAAAGTGACAAGATTACTCATATTGCGGAAGCCAATCCCGAGGAAAGAGCTTTGATACCAAATGTTATGCAACCAAGTCCCAGATATACCATAAAAAGAGACAAAATAGATAATAAGAGATTAATTGACGCCTAAAAAATGAATATCATAGATAAATATCAATCCTCTTCGAGGGAGGAACCTCCTTACACAATGTACTGAGCACACAAGACAAGATAAGATACTATGATAACTAAAATGAGAATATATCCTTCCTATATATAGGAGATAAAGGTGTACAATAACAACTAATAAACTCACTAATAGACCAAATCCTACATAAATAATATGTAATGCACCACACTATATGGTGTAATGTGTCATCATTAAGGGCTTAACATATTGACTGGGTTGTTGATTGCCTGTAGATTTCATAATTGTGCCGTTGACTATTTGAATGTGTAGCAGGTTTGGAGGATGAGTATCAATCCTTACAAGGTTGCAGCTGCATGGGAAAAACCCTAAAAAGGGCTCAACCTACTTGGATCAAGCCCTAGATAAGTCCCAAACTGCTTCTTGTTCACTATTTACCTCTGCGGTTGAGAGAAGAAAGGCCCTAACAGGGTGTTGGATGATAGGAGCAAAGTGATTTGGTTGGAAAGAGATCCAACATGGTTCAATTTCCTTCACAAGTTGACCATACCTCTCAACAAAACAAGAAAATCCATGCGACTGTCTTCACATGCTGAACCAATTCACACTCTAGAAGAGAGAAAAGTGCCAACTTGTAGCCCCACAAAATTGTCTTTCAAATCAGAAATGATGATGTCATGTGTATTGTTCAAATGAGAAAGATTGTTTATTCATAGTCCATCATTGTGAGACAAATTCATAAGTTAAGGAAACCACTCTTAGGGGATTTTAATATTTTTGGTCTTTTGACCTTTTAATCTTTTAATCTTTTGAGGTCTTTCTTTTTGGTGGGATTTTGACTTTTCCATATTTTTAAAATTTTAATCTTTTTAATCTTTGAGGTATTTATTTTTAGTGGGATCATGATCCTTTACTGGTGGGATCTTGGACCTTCAATGGGATTCCGTAACCATAGCTCCTTAAACAAGTCATATTAGACCCCTCTTGGTCTCTATGGTCCACACGTGCCAACTCAAAGTACATCATCATAAATAAGGAAGATTATTTTTGTTCTCCAAGATCATGAGCTAGGTACTTAAACAAGGGGTGGCTAGTCCCTTGAGAAGGTCTCATATCCCACTGATCAAGTGCCACCATTCCATAGAATGGATATTAGCCCCAGGATGAGCTTCAATCCAAGGCTGGCATCAAATTCTAGGTAACTGACCATGTTCCTCTATTATCCCATAGGATGGCTCTCATCTCTAGCTGAGATTAAGTCGAATTCTGCTATCAAATAGCTGGTAACTGACCAGGTGCCTCCATTCTCTAGAAATGGATCTCATCCCTAGGCTAAGCTTCAATCCAAGCCTAGTATGAAATCCTGGGTAACTAAGAAGGTTCCTCCATTCTCATAGAGGATAGCTCTCGATGATGCTAAATAATCAACACTCCCTCTCAGTGAGAAAAACATTCTCTACAATACCAAGCTTGTCTTAGAAGTATACAAACTTCGTCGATGATAGAGGCTTGGTCAATGCATCTGCAATATGCTCATCTATACAAATGTATGAAAGTCTCATGGAACCTCTCTGGACCATATCTATGATGAAGTGATACTTCATGTCAATGTGTTTCGATTTGTCATGAAAAACTCGATTCTATGAAAGCTTCATGCAACTATGGTTATCACAATGGACAACAGCTGGCTCAAGATTTCCACCAAACAAATTTGAAAGTAACTTCCTAAGCCACACTGCTTCTCTGCAGGAATCACTGGAAACAATGTATTCAGCTTCTGTTGTGCTCTAAGTTATGGAACCTTTTTTTCTTGCTGGATGTGCTTTTCTAGTCTATTGTGTTTCCTTCCCAATCAAAGTCAACATAACCAAGTGACATCACTCCATTGCTGGAAGTATAACTGAGTCCATATGTAATAGTTCCCCATAGATATCAAAGCACATTTTTAGCATCTATCCAATGTATGTTCTTAGGCTTAGACATAAACTGACTCAGTGCACCTTTTGCATAACATATATCTATTCTAGTATGTACTAAATACATCAACGATCCAATAAGTTGATGACATAGAGTACGATCCACTGGATTTGAACAAGATGATGACTCAAGTAGCTTCTTCAAGTTTGATGTTATAGGTGTGCTCATGGGCTTGCAGTCTCTCATCCAAAACCTTCGTAATATATCAACATCATACTTCCCTTGTGAAAGGAAGATCTCATCTGTCTTTTTCCAGACCTCTAGGCCAAGAAGATAATGCATAAGACCCAGATCCTTCATCTGAAATTCTAAAGCGATCTCCCTCTTGCATCGAGCTATCAATTGTTCCTATCCAGTAAGGAAGAATTCATAAACATATCAGACCAATATCAAGGGATGGTTCTCAATAAACTTGAAATACAAGTTGGAGTCAACAACACTTTTTGAGAAACCCAATCTATGAAGGTAACTATAAATTATTGCATACCAGACCCTTGGAGCCTGTTTAATCCCACACAAGGCCTTATTTAGCTTGTAGACATGGGATTCCTTCCCATGGATCAAAAAACATTTTCGCTACTCTACATAAACTTCTTCTTCAATCTTTCCATTGAGGAAAGTTGTCTTCACATCAATCTGGTGAAGTTTCCATCCCAAACATCAGTGAGGGAGATAACCATTCTAATGGTGTTGTATTTGGAAATTGGAGGAAAAGTTTCATCATAAAATATGCCTTCCTTATACGAGAAACCATGAGCCACAAACCTTACTTTAAATTTTCAACACTTCCATCAACAACATGTTTGATTTCGTAAATCCACTTAGAAGTCATTTCAGAATTCCTATTTGGTCTTGTGATCACTTCCCATACATCGTTTTTCATGATGGAATTGTACTCTTATATCATTGCATCTTTCCACACCTGCTTACTGGCTTCTTCCTTGTAAGTAGAAGGTTCTGCATCAATGAGGTGGCCCAATTGAGTTACAAGAAAAGAGTACTTCTAAGGCTTCTTACTTTCTCTGAAAGTTCTTGAAGGAGATTTATGTTTTTCTGCTTCCTGTAGAGTTTCATGAAACTAAGGAGGTCTTCTCTTAAAGGGAGGAGACTCAAGTAATTATTCAGTAGGTTTCACTGGTTCTATAGCAACATATTGAATTGAAGGCTCATCCTCCTCCTCCCTCTGATCATCTAAATGGAAAGAATCTTGAATTTCAGAATGAGAAGTTTTTGAATCATTTGGAAGTTCTCTAGAATGATGAAAGGAAACTTCTTCATGAAATATCACATCTCTACTAACCTCAATGTACCTTTGACCAAGAACATGGATACAACAATATTTTGAGCTTTCACTATATCCAACAAATGTACCTTTCTTTTGGAAGGCTCCAATTTTGATCTATTTTCCTTTGGCACATGGATATAGACAGGAGTTCCAAAAATCATCATGTGATCAATTGCTAGTTTCTTACCTGTAAATACTTCCTCTAGGGTTTTTTCCCCCAAAATAGCATGACAACTTTTGTTCTGAATTTAAACAATAGTGTTTATGCTAGAAATTGTTCCCGAACTACTACAGTAACAAGCTAGAACAATCTCAAAATTTAAGAGAAATGAAATTGGTTTGAAATTTTATCAACAAGAAGGTAATCATCAACAAGCTATCACAAGTACTAAATCATGACATAAAATGAAGGACTGAAAAGAAAACACATAAATATAAATATAAACCATAAGCATTATGAACAGAACACTGATTTTATCCACAATATATAAGCACTTGCATGAAAAAAAACACATTAATCAATAAATGAAGTTATATATTGTGTGGCCAAAAAGACCATAAATAAAACCAAAATGGAAGATAAAAATGGCTTATAAGTGTGTATATATCAGTTTCAGTCTTCAAACTTACATGAGAGTCATAAGCCTTAGCTTGACATACATCCAACTCTAAAGCCCCTCTTGAACAAAATTCAAACCTTACTTCCATTGTCTTTCCTACTTATATTATTTTCCAACTAAGTAGTTTCATAACTGTCATAACTAAATTTTAGGCCCGAATTCGAAACAGTTACAAAAGTAGTTGTATTTTCCAAATTAACAAAACTATTAACTATAATAAACTAAACTACTTGACACCTGGCAACTAGAAAGCATTCATAAATTATTATAAGCTTCAGCCAACATAGCAATCCCCTCCAATGCATGAGATTGCTTCTTACTTCGCTCTTGCTCTGTCTCCAAACTTCTGACTCTCTTTAATAACACTTCATTCTGCTGGCTTAGATTTTGAATTTTCTATTTTAAACCTTCAGCTTGACTCTGAATCTCCCTTTTCCTCTTCAACGCCTCTTTGGAAACAACTATCAGCTCTTGATAGTGTGTGTTGATATAATCCAAATCTTCTCTTAGTCTTCTATTTTTCATTACCAATCTATCATTATTCTCATTTAGAAAACAGATCTAAGATTTGTCTTGTTCCAGAGTTTTCTTAAGGTTCTCAATTTCTAAGTCTATGTGCCCTTCTCCCTGTAATGTAGAACCTTGATTTGATAACCATGGGATGTCAAACTTCTTAAAAAATAGGTCATCTTCTTGCCCATCTTTCATTGTTTCTTGTACAAAAGGAACTTTTGAAGACATACCCTGTTCAATACTAAAAGTAGTTGACCTTTCTGAAGCTTTATGTCCTCCTTGCACTGGTTCTAATCAAATTGAATGCTCTTCCTCAATGTAGACTTGCTGAGGGCTTAAATATTTTTCACTCTCCATATCCTCTTCAGTTGAAGAATCCTCAATTACTGTAATCTTTTCTTTCTTCAATTTAGGGTTCAAGAACCTCTTTATATTTAACCTGAGTTTGTTTTTAGCCCTAGTTTTCGACCTACATTTTGTTTCTTCCAACTGCACAAGAGATTTCCTCTGAAGCTTTACATTTGAGATTTTCAAACTATCACCCTTCAATTCAGCTACAATAGAATTTTTTGTTGAGCTTTCCTGTACACATATGGAACTTTTTTTTTCTCTATTGAACCCATATCTTCCTCATGATTTGAAACAGCTATCTTTTCCCTTTCCTGATTCTACAAAACTTGCTCCTGGTTTCCATCTAGTGTTTCTCTTCCATATTCATCCATGGGTTCGTTGAAACCCTGACATGAACTATTCTCATGAACATTATCCTGCACCAGATCATCAATTAACTCTTTCTTGAACCTATTAACAAAACTAAACTGCTTATTCATCGGGATTTTCTTTACTTGGTCCTCTTGTTCATTAGTAAATTTTGACCAGAATAGGAAATGATCCCAACTCCTTTTCTTCCTCTTCAATACTGTGCAAATAATTAATTTTATCAATCCATGGTGAAAGACCGACTGGTGTGTATGGTCAATATGCCCCTTAAGTTTGTTAGACATCTTTTGGAGACTCTTTAAGCGAAAAAAAGGAAAACTCATTTTTTACTGTTGGTTCAGATGTTGTAAAATCCTAATATGGTATTTAAAGACTACAACAAACCTTCCTTCACATGTAACATAGCTTTGCACAATCCCAATAGCTTCCTTCCATTAAGGTTTGAATTTGTCCAAATGAACTCCTTGTCCCCATTATAGGGCTTCAATATCCGGTAGCAAGAAATCCTTTGTGTCAAAGCTAAAAGGGATCTTTTTAAACCATAATTCTCCCTCTCTTGATACACTTGTAGCTTCAAAAATTAATTCCTCTATTAATTCGAACTTAAGAGTATCGAATGTTACAGTATCCTTGATAAAACTTTGGGCAAAATGGTGTGAAACCTCTAGGTTGAAACCTGTGATCTTTTCAAAGAAATTGAACCAACCTGCCCTTTTAAATAATGCTGTACATTCTGGAAAATCATTTGCCTAACTCATATTAGTAGGTTCATACCTGTTAGTCTTTCCACTCTTCTTCATATCTGCATTGTAACCTAGCTTGTATGCTTCTTTAGGAAGTTTCAAAGATTTTCAACCTCCTTCTCTGCAGCAATAAACTCATAACCAAAACGAAATTGTGACAGTCGAGACCATGATTTTCTCAATGATCTGTACATTACGAAATCGTGACAGTCCATGATTTTCTCAATGATCTTTACACATCTTCATACATCTGTCATGATTAGGAACTCGAACTATGAACATGTGTCATGATGTCTTCAACATGTGGCTGAAAAAACTTCCATTATCTTTGACTGTCTTCAGCTGCAACGGCCACGATAAACCACCACTCTTTCCAATGATTCGGGATTCTTGTAGCACCTTATTGCATTAACCCTGAATTTTGCGCTACAGGAATGTTCTCACGAAAATTTTGACAAAGAGCTCAAAAGCAAAGGTTAGACTTTAAATATAATTCTTGGAATAAAATTTAATATAAGCATTTTCAGAATTTAAAGGATATACAATACTTAATAAGCCAAAGGAAAACTTAATAAATAAAATAAAATAAAATAAAAACAAATATAACCTATAAAACCAAACAAAATGCATTAAACATTATTAAAATTAACACAAACTCAAAAATGTAAAGTAAATAGGAAATAAATCTTTGAAAAACAACACATCAAAGCTAGGAACAATTTTCAGTCTTAACATCTGGCTCCTGCTGCGGGATGAAATCACCTTGTGAGGTTTCAAGAACCTGTAGATCAGTGCCTTCTGCCATCTCAACTGAAACTATCTGTTATTCTACAAAAACTTCCATTGGAAAATTGGAGTCTTTATTCAACTTATCTCACACCGGTATATACAATGAATGACAACTCTTTCACCTTCAGTAACTGTAAAAATGTTTGAGGAATTATCCATTCACTAGATTGGACAATTCCTCATCTTCCATAGTCTGCAGTATGAAGGTATTATTTTCCAAAAATTTTGAAATTATAAAAGGACCTAGCCACAAATTGTCAAATTTACCATGCTTACCTTTTTGTTCTTTTCTGGCATCCCATCTAAGTACCATGTCTCCACAAGAAAATGTATCTTTCTTTACTTTCCTGTCAAATCTTTCCTTAATATTTTTCCTGTAAATTTGAGCTTTTTCATCTAAAGCTTCATGTTCCTGCTGCAATTCAAGCAATGACAAAATTCTTCTTTGAATATCATTATTCTCTTCATGACTGTCCTGAAAAAATTTGATTACTGGAATACCTAATTGGATTGGAAAAGCAGCATCAGTGCCATACACTAACTGAAAAGGAGATGAACCAATGGCTTTCTTAGTGGTCATTCTATCATCCCAGAGTGCATACTTCAACATTGAATCCCAAGATCTCTTGTTCTGACTTAATAGTTTTCTAATGCTCTGAATGATATTCTTATTAGTTGATTCTGCCAATCCATTCCCGTGAGGGTAATAGGGTGTAGAATGCTTCAAAAAAATTCCATTTTGTTCACAAAATGAAACCATAGATTTAGACTTGAAGGCCTTAGCATTATCAGCCAACAATTTCTTAGGACACCCGAATCTACTCAAAATATTTTCTTGAATAAAATTGATGATTACCTTATCAGTTGCATTCCTTGTAGGAATAGCTTCCACCCATTTTTGTAAAAATTCAGTAGCTGTAACTATCCATTTTTGTTTCCCAGAAGAACTAGGATTGATCTCACCTATAAAATCCATACCCCACTGCTAGAAAGGAGCATTTACCACAATGGGCTTCAAAGTTAGGTACACAAATTTTTGTTTGCTAGCAAAGTTTTGACATTGAATGCAAGCTCTTACCTGCTGATAAACATCAGAAAACAAAGAAGGCCAGTGGTATCCAGACCTTAGAATTTTATAAGCAGTGGCTTTCCAATATTGTGACCTCCATAGGCTCTCTCATGTAATTCTGAAATAACTTCTTCAATTTCAGGATTCTCCAAAACCTAAGCAATACTCCTCCTGGATCTTTCCAATGTAACTGTTGATTTACTAAACAATATTTGGTGGCCTTCAATTTTAGTGATCTAGCTGCTTTCTTGTCCAAATTTACAGGGCACTGCAAATGCAATAAAAAATAAATTATATCAGCATACCATTCTGATTATGCATACTTATCCATGATCTGTTCTTTACCTTACCTTGTTTGCAACTCTTCATGTATTAAATGTTATGCCATCAAATGAAGACCAAGGGCTTCACAATTTGAATCAACCAATAGTTTTTCCAAGCCCTGCCCTTTTACAAGCTTAGTAGGTCTAATCTCCACATCATACTCCATAATTTTTGCAATCCATTTCCCCCACTTTCCTTCACTGTCTGGATAAGTTAAAATATCCTTAATAGAAACATTAGGTACATAAGCAATGATCTTTGAATGTAGAATATAAATCCTAAAAAATTTCAATGCCTTTACCAGTGAATATGCTTGTTTCTCTAGTGTACTGTATTTCAATTCTGAATCTCTTAGAGTCTTACTAAAGAAAGAAATGGGCTTCTCTAGTCCATTTTCATTCTTTTGTAATATAACATCAGCTATTGTATCTTGAGATGCAAAAGAAAATGTCAAAACATCTTTTGAAAAGTCTGGGCTTACCAACACTGGTGCTTCTGTAAGGGCTTGTTTAATCTTCTCAAATGAAGCTCTGGCTTCTACTGTCCACTTCACATCTTGGTTTTTCCTTAAAATAGATGTTATCTGCTTTATTGTCTCAACAAAGTTTGGAATAAACCAACTCCGAAAAATTATTTTTCCTATAAATGACTGAACATCTTTTTTACTTCTTGGAAGACTGATTTTCAAAATAGTTTTAACTCTTTTAGGATCTATTCTAATTCCATATGTTAAAACTAGATGTCTTAGAAGCTTACCCTCCTAAACAACAAAATGAGACTTCTTAGGATTTAATGACAGTCTAAATTTCCTACATTTTAAAAAGGTTTGTTTGAGGTGTTTTAGATGTTCTTCATCAAAGTGAAAAAACACTGTGATATCATCCAAATAAATCACAACAATTTTTTCTTTTTCTCCGACAAAGGCTATATCCATAGCTCTTTGAAAGGTCGAATGAGCATTCATCAAACCAAATGGCATCTTGTCATACATAAATGTACCCCAAGGGGTAGTGAAAGTTGTTTTCTCCCTATCATCTGGATGCATAACAATCTGATTGTAACCTAAGAATCCATCAACCATTGAAATTCTTTGGGAACCTACCACCTTCTGCAATATTTGCTCAATCTTAGGTAATGGATAATTATCCTTTAGTGAAGCTCTATTCAAATTACAAAAAATCTACACACAACCTTATCTCTCCATTCTTCTTTCATACTGGAACTAGATTTTCCACCCAAGATGAGTATCTAAGTGGAACAATTATCTTTGCATCCAATAATTTCTTGACTTCTTTCTCTATGAATGGAAATAAGGTTGGATTAATTCTTCTTAATTTATGTCTAAAAGGTTTCACATTTGGATTCAAAAGAACTTTGTGTTGAATAATGTTGGTATCATAGGTTTTTAAGTCTTCATAATACCAAGCAAAAATATCAGCGAACTCCTTCAATAATGTAATATACCTGTTCCTTTGCTCAACTAAGAGAGATTTTGAAATTTTCACCATCTTGGGCTACTGTTATGTGCCAATGTTACAGCTTATAACATTCTCTTCTGAAGATTGCATGACTGGTTTTAGCAGAGTATCATCTTTAGAAAATATCCTTTCAAGGGGAACCAAACCTTTAGGGATAAAATTTCCCTTCAACTCAATAATCTTATCTCCAACAATTGAATTTTCTGAATATTCATCAGCATCCTCAACTTCATTATCCTGATCTTGATCAATCAATGAATTTGAAAAGTCTCCAGTTAACTCCAAGAACCTTTTGATTTCTGAATCATCTTCAAAAACCCTCCACTGTATGATATTATCTGGTACTGAGGGCCTATATCTGACTTCAATTGGATATTTTAGTTGGGTCTGTTTTGGAATTCGAAAATGTGTGGCTGCCAAAGCAAGTGAATCAGTTGTTTGATTATGATCCCTAGGAATGAAGGAAATATTAAATTCTATAAAGTAATTAGCAATCATATCCCACACCTCATTTGTGTATACCTTCAACAATTCCTGTTTTACTTGATATTTGTCCCTCACCTGTTGGACAACTAATTCGGAGTTGCCATAAACAGAAATCTACTGACTGCCCAGGTCTTTTGCATCCCTTAAGCCAAGTAACAATGCCTCATACTCTGTTGTGTTATTTGTAGTCACAAATTCCAACTTATACATCAAACTAATCATCTCTCCACCAGGAGAAATCAAAACAATTCCAACTTCTGCTCCTTCCTTGGATGAGGAGCCATCAAAATACATTTGCCATAAATCATATTTTTGTTCAACAGTACGTTTGATTGGTTTTTCCTTTTCTACATGTAACATGCCACTTGTATTGTCATCATTGAAATGTAGCATACAATACCCCAAATATTTTTCTACAGCATAAAGTGGATGGTTTGTTGGGTTCTTATCATTTGTGACAATATAAGCATATTGTAATTCCCTATACAATCTCCTATTTTCTCCTCCAAAAACAGGAATGGTTGCATACGATAAATCAAAACAATGCCAGCTCCTTCTCCTTCCTTGGATGAGGAGCCATCAAAATACATTTGCCATAACTCCTCTTTTTGTTCAACAGTACATTTGATTGGGTTTTCCTTTTCTACATGTAACATGCCACTTGTATTCTCATCACTGAAATGTAGCATACAAGACCCCAAATATTTTTCTACAGCATAAAGTGGATGATTTGTTGTATTCTTATCATCTGTGACAATATAAGCATATTGTAATTCCCTATACAATATCCTATTTTCTCCTCCAAAAACAAGAATGGTTGCATTTGATAAATGCATTTGTAATGTACCGCCTACCTTCTTTTCCCAAGACCTTGAAAGTAACATTCCAAACTTAGGAGTGATATCAGCAACCACCACATCCATAATGACACTTTTCATGGGTAATTGAGTCAAATTTACCACTAGATCTTTAATCATTCTTAGGCATTTAATAGCTCTGTAATCAAATTCATATAATTCACGATATGGTTTTGTGATACTCAAACCAAGAGCCTCCATAACTGCTTTAGGCATCAAATTGTGAGAAGCTCCAAAATCCAATAAACAGTTGTGAATCATTTGATCATGAACAGTCAAAGTTATATAAAAAGGTGGAGAAGAATTTGAATCATTTTCAGTCTTATCAACTAGGGCATAACCAATAAATATTTTAGGATGTTCTTCTTGGATATTCACAGTATCTAAAGGTATCTGACTAGCAAGTGAGCCCATCATTTTAAGAATAGGATTTCTATAGCAAGGATTCTTCATCAATTCTGTAATAGGAATTGGAATCTTGATCTTACATAGTTCATTCTCAAAATTAAAAGTTTGCACATTCTTGTTCACTTCTTCAATCTCTGCAGCCTTATCTTGGTCACCATGATTATGTCTCTTCTCCTGTGTTTGATTGGATGACTGTTTAGGAGGAAGAGTTGTCTTCTTTTAAGGAATCTGAGAAACCTATTTTGGACCATACCTCAAGTTAATATACCTATTAGGTTCAGATTGACATATATCAGCTGAAACTTCAGGACCCAAATCACTTTCTGTTTGATAAATATTTGCATCAAAAAACTTGGAATTTAGATAGTCATGTTCCGTCAGGAAACCCTCTGATGATAACTCCCCAAATTAATTTATATCCTGATTCAAGTCTTCATCCTGCATATCTTCACCCTCTTTAACTTCATATGTTACATTATTTTGGAGTGGAGGAGGAACTCTTTGATCTTCATTCTCTCTTCTTTCCCTCTAAATGTCATTGTTTCTTCATTCTCTAGGGATAAATCTAGGAGCAAATTGGTGCCTAAATTAATTAGGGTTCCTTTCTCCTTCTTGTGCACGTTTATTTGAATTCTTTTCTAACTCCAACTTATTTAGTTTTGCTGTTAAAATTTTAGCTAACTTGGCCATCTCATCTATTTTTCTATCTGATGTCTGTGATGTAGAAGCTAGTGGAATCACCTCCTTTCTACACTTTCAGTCATATATTTGATGATCTGAATGTTTTTTTAGCCTATTTGAAGCTAAAATGTTTGATTCCACTTCCAATGCATCCTCCTGCATGTTTAATAAAGTGACTGGCCTTCTTTCTCTTAGATGCAAGAAAAATTCATGATAAAAAGCATTTGCATAAGTCAGCTTAGCTGAAGTTTCAAAAGGTTTGATTTCAGCTAGGATCCTACCATACATCTTATTAAAGCGTTTAGAAAAGTATGTTATAGTTTCATCATTTTTTCTTCTTAAAGCTCCAAATTCTGTGATGTAATAGGTATGGTCTTTCGTGTCTCCCCACTACCTCATAAACACCTCTTGTAGCTACTCTATAAGAGTTATTGAATTAGCTGGTAGTTCTCTGAACCATCTCCTTACCTCCCCATCCAAACTATGCACAAACATCCTCATCCACAAATATTTAGCCTCAATATTTTGAGCGTCTGCATAACTAAGGAATGCATCCCAATGCTCTTCAGCAGTTGTCTCACCCTGAACATTAAACCTAGGTAAATACTTCTGAGAATCTTTTCCAGGGAGAGCATTTAGAGGGTGAGGAAGAACTAAAGGAGCATATCTAGCAGCTACCATTCTATCCATCATATCTAGAGGCTGATGTCTTGCCATTTTGGAGCTACTTTGGTTTGATGAAGGAAAGAGTTTATTTACTTTGGTAGAACCTGGTTGGAAAGGGATTTTACTGGTTTTAAACTGAAACAAGGGAATCTTCCAAGGAGACTCAGTTTTTGATTTTTTTATAAGACTGTGGATTAGTAAAGACTTCAAAACTATCAATTGGTATAGTAGGGATTGACCAAGATAGATTATTTTTTTCCTTTTCTGAATGTGCAAAAGGTAAGACTAAGTCAAACTTATCAGGGGTACACAAAGAAGGAGAAGACTAAGATTTTCGAATTTGTCTTGCATCTTTCAAAATATCTTCTGGTTCTGAGGCACCCAAATGTAAAGGTGAAGTAGGTTTCCCTCTTGTTCCAATCTTTCTGGTAACCACTCTGAGCCACTGCTTGGTGAAAAATTAGTTTGAAGGATTTTCTAATTTTGTTCACCTCTCAAAATCAAATGAATGATGATATCCCAGGGAAGATATACTTCAGTTTCATCCCCGGAAATGGCACCAAAGATGTTTGTGCTAGAAATTGTTCCCAGACTACTACAGGAACAAGCTAGAACAATCTCAAAAATAAAGCAAAATGAAATTGGTTTTTAATCATTTTGGTTTGAAAGTTTATCAATAAGAAGGTAATCATCAACAAGCTAACACAAGTACTGAATCATGAACTAAAATGAAGGACTGAAAAGCAAACACATAAATATAAATATAAACCATAAGCATTATGAACAGAACATTGATTTTATCCACAACATATAAGCACTTGCATGAAAAAAACACATTAATCAAGAAATGAAGTTATATATTGAGTGTCCAAACAGACCATAAATAAAACCAAAATGGAAGATAAAAATGGCTTATAAGTATGTATATATCAGTTTCAGTCTTCAAACTTACATGAGAGTCAAAAGCCTTAACTTGACATACATCCAGCTCTAAAGCCCCTTTTCGAACAAAATTCGAACCTTGCTTCCATTTTCTTTCCTACTTTTATCCTTTTCCAACTAAGTAGTCTCATAACTGTCATAACTAACTTTTAGGTCTAAATTAGAAATAGTTACAAAAGTAGTTGTATTTTCCAAACTAACAAAACTATTAATTATAACAATCTAAACTACTTGACACCTAGCCACTAGAAAGCATTCATAAATTCTTAGCAGCTTCAACCAACATAGCAATCCCCTCCAATGCATGAGATTGCTTCTTACTTCGCTCCTGCTCTGTCTCCAAACTTTTGATTCTCTTTAATAACACTTCATTTTGCTGGATTAGATTTTGAATTTTCTGGTTTAAACCTTTAGCTTGACTTTGAATCTCCCTTTTTCTCTTCAACGCCTCTTTGGACAAAGCTATCAGCTCTTGATAGTGTGTGTTGATATCATCCAAAACTTCTCTTAGTCTTCTATTTGTCATTACCAATCTATCATTAGTATCATTTAGAAAACAGATCTGATATTTGTGTTGTTCCAGAGTTTTCTTAAGGTTCTCAATTTCTGAGTCTATGTGCCCTTCTCCCTGTAATGTAGAACCTTGATTTGATAACCATGGGATGTCAAACTTCTTAAAAATCAGGTCATCTTCTTGCCCAACTTTCATTGTTTCTTGTACAAAAGGAACTTTTGAAGACATACCATGTTCAATACTAAAAGTAGTTGACCTTTCTGAAGCTTTATGTCCTCCTTGCACTGGTTGTAATGAAAATGAATACTCTTCCTCAATGTAGACTTGCTGGGGGCTTAAATCTTTTTCACTCTCCATATCCTCTTCAATGGAAGAATCCTCAATTACTGTAATCTTTTCTTTCTTCAATTTAGGGTTCAAGATCCTCTTCATATTTAACCTGAGTTTGTTTTTAGCCCTAGTTTTCGGTCTCCATTTTGTTTCTTCCAAGTGCACAAGAGATTTCCTCTCAAGCTTTACATTTGATATTTTCAAACTATCACCCTTCAATTCAGCTACAACAGGAATTTTTGTTGAGATTTCTTGTACACATATGGAACTTTGTTTTTTCTCTATTGAACCCATATCTTCCTCATGATTTGAAATAGCTATCTTTTCCCTTTCCTGATTCTCCAAAACTTGCTCCTAGTCGCCATCCAGTGTTTCTCTTCCATATTCATCCATGGGTTCTGTTTGTGCCAGAAATTGTTCCTAAGGCTAGGGGAACAAGCCAACACAATCTCAAGAGAAAAACTCAATTCAAACTAGGGTTTAGGGTTTTTGGTTGTAAGCTTCAAGATCATACAGGGAATACATTCAGAGTAAAAGAAACAACTAAATCACATACACAAACTGATAAAGATGCCCAAACATATCACAAAAATCCAACAAAGATACTATGCTGTGGTTCATACATTAAAAGATAAGCATTACCAGAAAAAGACATCAACTAGCAATGAAATTACCATTTAAGAAGCAAAACATGCTCAATAACAAAGCCAACATAGACAAAATGTGGGGGAAAGAGTCATATATCACATAGTTTCATCAGTAAATGCATATGAGAGTTACAGTACCAGTTCTCTGAACAAGTCTGATAGTACAAGCAGCTAGCAGACCTCCTGATGCTCCTAAAATCCAGAACCCTCCCAATGTCTTGCTCACCTCTCTAAATAGTTACAAAGAAGTAGTTCCATCTCCCCTTCATTAGGTCAAAATTGAAACTACCCAGCAGTTACATTAACTAACTAATCTCAACTAATTGACTAAAAATAGCAAATCGGATTCCTGGCAAATATGGCGAATTTCTGGAAAATAGGTGTCAAAGAAGCTTCCATATCTCTTAATTGGTGACACCTGTGTAAAAACTGAGAGAGGTTTTTGTAAATGGGTCCGTGATGGACAAAAATCTCTCTTGGTTTGTAAAAATTCATCTCCAATCGATCAGAATCTGCCCCGAAAAATGATCACTAAAACAGGAAAATATTAAATATTTAAAATCCCTGAAAAATAGGCTCCAAAGACTAAACGGGATCTTTCAAACCTTGATAGCTGTTGCAAAACTGAGAGAGGTTTTTGTAGATAGGTATCTTATGAACAAAAGCCTCTTTTGGTTTTAAAAAATTCTTCTCCTTTAGCTCGTGGTCAGCATTTTACTTCAATGACTCAAAATAGGAAAAATAGAGTAGAATTCTGAGGAATCTCTTCTTCCTGTACAGTAATTTCTCCTGTGACAGCAAATTTATTTTCAATGGAAACTTTTGCTATCAAAACTCTGCACTAAACCCTCTGATACACTCAGAGACATGAAATTGAGATGCCCATTGCAGGCCTGTACAAGGAAACCGGAAAGTCCATCAGATGTTTCTAGCTTGGAAACTAATTTCTCTGCTACTACTATGGGAGAAACTTCTTGTGATTTATCTTTGTGACCTTTGGCATCCAATGACAAAATCACATGCACTGTTTATGTTTTCTTGCACCAGTTTGC